>JAPXFQ010002446.1:0-168316 GCA_028564705.1 Apricaphanius iberus | reverse complement strand
GTAAAGCAACAGGACTCTGGTAAGAACAGTTGATAGGAAGGACTGTAGATTTTAACCAATTTATGGAATAGTCTGAAACTCTTGAGTAAGATTTTATTAACTCAATTACCTGATACAAGGAAGTTTGTGAATGCTGTAGAAAAAGTAGTACATCATCTGCGTATAAACTGATTTTATGTTCTATTTTGTTGCATTGTATACCTTTAACATTATTATTTTGCCTGATTGCTGCTGCTAATGGTTCAATAAAAATAGCAAAGAGGGAGGGAGAAAGTGGACATCCCTGCCTGGTACCTCTCTGAAGAAAGAACCTTGATGATGTTTGATTATTGGTCCTAATACATGCTGTTGGTGAGCTGTATAATATTTTTAACCAGTTTACAAAAGAATTACTGAATCCGAATTTATTTAAGGCTGCAAATAAAAATTTCCAGTTAACTCTATCAAATGCTTTTTCTGCATCTAAAGATAATATATTGGTTTGGACGTTTTTACAGTGGGAATAATCTATTAAATCTATTAATCTACGTGAATTTGTGGAAGAGAGCCTACCTTTTATAAAACCTGTTTGATCCGGGTGGATTATTAGAGGTGTTATTTTCTCTATCCTTCTTGCAAGAGCTTTGCAAATTATTTTCAGATCCACATTGATAAGAGAAATCGGACGATAACTGGTAGGAGACATAGGGTCTTTTCCTGGTTTTAATAGAAGATTGATGTAGGCAGAATTCATGTTTGGTGGTATTCGACCATTTTCCTTTGTTTCCTGTAACATTTTGTAAAATGTTGGTGCCAGAATATTCCAGAATTCTTTATAGAACTCTGCTGGAAATCCATCTGGACCTGGAGCTTTATTATTAGGCATAGATTGGAGGGCCTCCTGGAGTTCAGACACTGTTAGCGGTGAATCCAGGGCCTTTGCTTGACTGTCTGAAAGTTTAGGAAGAGTTATTTTATCCAGAAATTGTACAATATCATTATTTGAAGGGTTTATCTCTGGTGTGTATAACGTCTCATAAAATTCTTTGAAAGTGTTGTTTATTTTTTCAGGGTCATATATTATATTCCCAGTTTTGTCTTTGATTGCAGATATAGTTGTTTTTTCTTTATTTATTTTTAACTGATTAGCTAAGAAGCTACCTGATTTATTACTATGTTCAAAGTTTTCTATTCTAAGTCTTTGGATTAAGAACTGCGTCCTTTTATTAATAATTTCATTTAACTCTAATTTTGCTTTCCTTATTTTACTTAAGCTCTCTTTATCCAGGGAAGGTTCTAATGATTTAATAGTTTCTTCTAATTCCTGAACATGTTTATTTTCTGTTCTCTTTTTATTTGATGAGAATGAAATTATTTTACCTCTAATCACAGCTTTCCCTGCTTCCCATAGAGTGGATGGCGACATACCAGGGAGATCATTAAATTCCATGTATGAAGCCCATTCTTTTTCAATATATTTAATAAATTCTTTATCCTTAAGTAATGATGTATTAAATCTCCAATTTTTATATTGAAGGGTTGCAATTTTATTTGCTAAATTTAAAGAAACAGGAGCGTGATCGCTGATCACTATAGGATGTATCTCAGTGTCTGAAATGTCATTCAACAGTGAGCTGCTGACTAACAAATAGTCCAATCTAGAATAAGAATGATGTACGTTTGAGTAAAAAGTGTATTTTCTGTCGTTGGGATGAAGCGATCGCCATGCATCGCAGAGTCCATAATCGCTCATGTACTGTTTAACTATATCTATGGATTGCCATCTGCGCTGAGTCCCTGCTGTACTGAGCCTGTCTATTTCTTCATTTAGTCCAAAGTTGAAATCTCCCCCAAGAACAAGTGAGCAATCCATGTGATTAGCCAGAACCGAGAAGAAAGTATGAAAGAATGAGGGGTCGTCAACATTTGGACCATATATACTAACTATACATAACTTTTGGTTATTTATAAATAGTTTTAATATTATAAATCTACCTTCTGGATCTGTAGCTGTGTCTATTACTTTAAAATTAGTATTTCTATTTATTAATATTGCTACTCCTCGTTGTCTAGAGTTATAGCATGAAGAAAATATATTAGGATACTCTGGTGTTTTTAAATCATTAGCTGTTGAACTTGATTTATGAGTCTCCTGTAGTAAGACGACATCTGCCTTCAGTCTTGTAAGATGGTTGAAAATCTTAATGGTTTTATCTCTGCAGCTAGCGCCGCGAATATTCCATGTTATAAATTTTACAGGATTCATAGAGCTAAGATAAACCTTAGATATGTACTATCGCCAAGGATGAATATAGGTGTAATTTTGGTTTGTCCATGGGGTTGCCAGATTGAAAAAACCAGAAGCAGAGATAAAGCGAGGCAAATAATGCACCATACAGGTGTGTACAGAATGAAAGTATGATGGAAAAACATGAATATGCCATGATAAAAGTCTGTGTGTGTGAGAGAGAAAAAGGAAAAAAGGTGATAAAGAGATTTGGTTGTACACATGTGAGAAAGATAATAGTGAAAAAGAAAAAATGAAAGAAAAAAAAAAGTGCACAGCCCTGCCCCTACCCACATTAACAAACAAAAACAGCCTGCTGAGCTGTGCTTTTTTTTAAAACTATAGTTGTCTGATAAAGCTAATTCTGTCTTGGTTCTGTTAAATATGACTAATAAAGCCAAGGAGTAACCTGAGGGTCCCTAAACAGCTGACCGTTAACATACAGTTTATCCACACTAACCGTAGCCCTACAGCCCTCACTAATATGTTTTTTTCTAATTGGAAATAACACGCGTCTTCTGTCCAGGATTTCTTTCGGAAACTGATCATTAACGCTGTAATTCGTCCCCCGTAGCTCTCTCCCGCGTCCTTTGACTTGTTCTTTTTGTTTAAAATGTTCAAATTTTGCAACAATTGGTCGCGGGCGGGTGTTGTTGTGTTTCTTACCTCCGAGTCGGTGAACCCGATGGAAGGTTATGCTTTTAACCGTGTCGTCTGGCAGTTTCAGTTGGTGTTGAATGAACTTTCGCACGGCTACTTCAGCATCTTCCTCAGGCTGCTCTGGTATCCCCGAAAAAACAAGATTGTCCCTCATTGATCGGGCCTGGATGTCTAGGATAGACTCCTTGAAGCTTTTGTTTTCTCCAGACAGCTGCTTCATTCCCTCGGTGAGTTTTTTAACGTCTTCTTTTAGTGTTTGGTTTTCTGTAACTAGCGAAGCTATTTGTTGTTGGCTGAACTCCAGCGATTCCCTCAGAGCCTGAAATTCTTTATGAAGAACCTCAACCAGCGCGAGACGGGCGTCCAGGCTGGTTAGCTTCTTGTCTATTGAGTCCAGGATGTCGCCGTAGCTTCTATCTGGCGAGTCGGTGGATGTGCTAGCCTCGGAACGAGTGCGCTTCTGCGACGGTGTGCTCGTTGTTGTATCTGAAGCAGGTTTCCGTGACTTACCCATAACGATGTTATCAAAGCACTCGTCTAGGTAGCACTCCAGCGAATCCAATGTTTCCTCGTCCAGGTTGTTTAGAGGAAAAAAAAAAAGTAACTTGATGGTTATTTTAGAAGCTGCGTTTGATTCAAAATGATTGTCTTATTTTACCTGGGTGTATACATTACCACATAACCGCCATGTTCACCTATGCACAGCTCTCGCGAGAACTCAGCAGCTCATCCTCTCCCTCCTCTGACCTTGTGAGCACTTCCTGAGCACTTCCTGACACCACAGACCGCCGTCAGCTGATCGAGAGTTTATTTATAAATTGACTGAGGAGGATGAATTTGAAAATGAAACACTGAGTTTTCACAGTTTTTATTGTCTTTTAGAGACTGCTGCTTTTTACTTCTATAAAATTGAAGAAAAAAAATATGAAGTAAACTATCAATGGTACTGATACAATTTCTAATTCAGGAGTTTCATTATTTCTATAATTGTTTTAAAATAATTTTTGTACTCTTGAAAGCCTTTTAGAAGTTTGTTGTTTAACTATTCTTTCTAACCACAGAGAATACACTCTTTAAAATTATAAAATCAATAGTCTAGGTTTGGTAAATTGTCATTTCAAATCCAAATATGGTCACCCTAAATAAAGAATCTTTTTGCTAGTATTTTTTTAATGACAATGTTCTGCAAATATACTTAAAATGACACTTCGGCCTAGGTCTGTTCAGTTTTGACCATGGATATATATTTTTTCTTGTATTACTCTTCTGAATTGACTTGCATTTAACTGCATTTTTCACATATTAAAATATCTTAAAATAACAGTATTCATTCCTGTGAGGTTTATTTGATTGTCTTCCTCGAAAAGCCATTCATATATTAAATTATTGTGCTTTTATATGCAAAAATTCTTGTACTTTTGAATCAAGATTAGCGCATGAGTGCAAAAAGAATGGGAGTCTATGGAGCTAGAAGGCTAAATGTGTTTCTTTCACCCGATTGCCGTTGAGAAATCTAAGATTTTATTGTAGGTTTCACAAGTTCAACGTGGCTTATACATCGAAAGTTGAATGAATGAGTACGTATGTCCTTTCATTTTCTTACAGGTTGAGTTGTTGTTGCCCATAACTCACTAGCATTTTGCTAATGACCGCTGATTGGTCAGTGAAGGAATGATTACAACCAGATGTACCGCTTGATGGCATCCAAAGCAGTACCAGAATGTTAAGGCGGATTTTTCGGCCAAGTTTTTTTTTTTTCAACTCAACAACTTTTTTTGGTTGCTAGCACTTTTATCTGCCTATGGTTATGTATGTACTGTGAAATTTAAACAAAAAAATACAGATTGCCGTAAAGCAGTATCTCTGGTCGCACGATGTGTATGACGTCATAGACAGCTTAAAGTACTTTTTAAAGCAAATAAGTGACTAAAAAAATCTAACACTCAGCAATGTAGAATTGATTTGCATCTCCTTTCGAAAAAAAATTGGATTTTGAGGTTTATTGCTCCATAGACCTCCATTCATTCATCACTCATCATGAGATCTCCCTCAAATGGAACCAGAGGGGAACTGCAACCAGTTCAGAAGCCTGAAGTACCATGAGAGTAGGAGTTCTCTCTTTATTAGAATTTCTCTGGTCCAACCCCTAATTTAAACCCCTGTGTTTCCCTGTCCTTCATTCGATCATCATCATTGCAAACTTCATCATTTCGTTGTCATTCATCATTGAAATTATCATTGTTACCTGCGTTTTTGGAGTTTGGATTGGTCATCACTAAAATATTATTTTTCTTAACTCTGGGTCTGTTACTAAATATGACAGCCTCCAAAAGTCCTGATGAATTGCCTGCAGCATTCTCTGCTGTTTGACCTGGGTCAATATGTTGCATGTGTGGCATGGTACACAATGAGGGCCCACGATTCCCGAGTTTGAGTCATACACGCTAACCAGTCAGCCAAAGGCATATCGCTGTGGTCAAACAGCCAGGGCACATAATCAATCGGAGCCATATTGACAGGACCTCCACTCTGTCACACATGTTTGATTTTTTTTTTTTTTTTACGGGTCCTGTCAGGCAGTGTGCTAGTCAGAATTGGTGTCTGAGTACCAAGTACAAGCCCAACAGTTTTACTTTCTAAAGCAGAGCATTACAGCCTTTTCTATAGTACTCCACTAGATACATATGTGTGAAAAATCTTTATTAGAGATTGCTGTGGGTTTAATTTCTTGAAAATGGACACGGAAACAGAACAAAATGTAACAAGAGAGAAGAAATAAAGAAGAAAAAGAAGAGAGGCAGGAGAGGTAGGAGTGGGAATACACTCCTGGTCGCACATACACAGGCAGTGCCATTTTGGTTTGAACGTGCGATTTTTACATCATTTTGGCCGTTTGATCAAACTCCTCCCTGGAATTTTGACCGATCAGCTTAAAAACCAAGATGCTCTTCAGCCATAGGATCAAAAGTTATCAAAAAAATTCAGTCTTTTTATTTGTTGAAGGGGCGTGGCCAGGCCTCAAATTTGGACTACTCGCCAAATTAATTCAAACACTTATAACTCCTCTTGAGAAAGTCAGAGAACGGTGAAACTTGTTGTGATAAATGGTCATTAGGTCCTTCACGATCCTAGTTCGTCAAATAATGACATAACTCAAGCCCCACCCACTCAGAACAGGAAGTGTAATGTTTTGCTGTGAAAGTTCCAGAATTTACACAGTCGAGCAAATTACAATAATGATGCTGCACAGTGGCTGGAAAGTAGCTGGGGTAACTATGTGTCAAGTACTGAAATTTTTCAAAAAAGGGTGTGGCTATGGTTGTGTGGTAAAAGCGAGGCATCAAGCCATGGCCATACGTTTGGCTCTAATTTCCACAAAACTCATCCAATCTGGATCAGATTCAACATCATGGATTGTAGTCCAAACCAATACGTTTTGATTACATATCCTCTACCAATGCACAAAATATAAGCATGTCTGCAGTGTTTAATAATGATATGCACTTAAAACCAAACTGTAGAGTAAATACACAATATAGAGCTTTCTGGTGGCATTTAGATGCTACCATGGAGAGGCAATATCTGGTTCTATAAATATGCAAGTGGTTTAAAAGGTCTGCTCCAGCTTATGTTCAGATGTTCATTCTTCACTAGAACATGCTATATTACTGTTACTAAGATAAACGCTTAGTCCCAAACACCACATGTTTAGATGTCATGCTGTTTCCTCTCTGCCTTATATCCAATGCAAAATTAGCTGAATAGCAGAACTGATCTTAACTACTTATTTTAAAAAGTTTTAAATAATTAGGAGGAAAACATTTTTCATTTTTTGAAAACATTTTGTTTTTTGTTTTTCCTCTGATCTGAGAAAATCTATGTGTAACCCAGTTGATTGTGCTTCTAGCCAGAAACTTAAGCCAGAAATAGTTAATTGATTAAAAACTATAATTAAATCAAACTGTTTCAAACAGTGTTTGTATGTTTAAATACATATTAAGGGGTAAGGAAGTGTATACAAATTATGCAAAAACAAGAAACTACCAAACATTTTTTTTTATTATACAATATTGTGTGAAATGTAAAACAAGCTTCAGTGAAGAAGTCCTTTTACTAACATTGTACTTTATGATAAAATTTGTACAATGTTGAAACGTGCTAAAGTCTTAATGACAGTTCATTCTTGGTATCAGTGACAGCAGCTCCCTTTGATTGTATCTTAAACCCTGCTGGGAGATGTTGGATTCATTCTGGGGCGTCTTCACACAGCCTGAACCTGGTATGCTGCCTGGTGTGGTGGATCTCTGGTGCTGCAGGTCTGGTCCTGTTCAGCCATGTCCACTGCTTCACTGCTGTCCTTTCAGCCTGGCATGGAGAGCAGACAGGTCTGATCTCAGGAGGAACAAGACCAGGAAGAGGAGACTTAAGGCTGCCCACTATGGGAATGAAAAACAGGAGTATTTGTTTGGTTGATCTTAGTGAGAGGTCCAGAAGCAGCACTGAAGACTGAGTCAAGGAATTAATGCAGAGGTAAACCTTGGAAAAGAGTATAATGAGTTCTCACGCTGAAATAATCTGGAAATAACCTCCATGAGAGTCACACATTTTCTATCAGGGCTCAGCATGTCTGTTCCCCCAATTAAATTGTAAATGTCCGTATAGTTTGCAAAAGACTATTATTATTATTATTGTTAAAGAATTCATTTTTATGCTTACAGTGTGGTCATATTTATAGAGATTGAGAAAGGAAGAAACACAACACGGTTATGTTATGAATAATTATTAATTTATTGTACTCTCTACTCAATCACATTATTGCAAATGATAATTTTACAGTACATATCAACGTTGCAAAGGTTATGCTGCTCAAGTACTCAAGTATCAAATATCTTGATTCAGCTCTTATTAGATTTGGAGGACATAAGAAGAAACTAGCATAGTTTGTTAATCCTGTTTGTCATGCTTCAGCAGGTCGTTGTTGTCAGACTTATGTGAAAAACATAAAATAATTACTCATCTTCATTATCACATTTTTCTTTACTGAGTATAGCCATTTGTGCTTCAATATCTGATTCAATAGTTAAAGACTAATGATACAGGGACCAGCAACACACCAAATGCATAAAAAAATCAAATAAAATGAGTAAACTATATTAAATTTATAGCCCATTTTAATCAGTGCTGAATATTTATAAAAAGAGAAATTAGACAGACTGAAATAAAACAGTCTCCAGCTTGTCAAGCTTGTTTGGACCCCTCCTGCTTACATTTAGCTAGCTGCAGCGAAAAACTAAAAAGAGCTCATTAACACACTTAATTAACTAAAACTGGCTACATTAAATATCACCGTTGACTTATTTTGGCACAGAACAGTCAGTTAACGCTTCACAAAGCTGGAAATATTGTAATATCTTCAACTTACCAGAGAAAATGATTTTAAAACACCGAAAATGAACTGCCAGCCATACTTTTTCTGAGCAAAATGTCAATCAACATACAAATGTAGTGCCTCAAGACCTAAAAAAAGTTTAGGAGCCATTGTCCATACCCAATAGAGAGTCAGACATTTTGAATCAAACACGCCATTTTGTGCCATTTCTACATGTCGTATTTGATTGATTTCCTCCTAAAGTTTTTCACCTACAGACTTCTATACCAGAGAAGAGAGACTTAAGGCATTGGGGATCAAAAGGATATCAAAATGTTTCTGCTTCAAACGAGGTGGGAGTGGCTAGGCCTCAAACGTAAGTTTCTCGCTATACATATTCAAACAGTTACAACTACTCTTTAGAAAGTAACAGATAGGTGAAACCTTCTGTGGTGGATGTTCATCGGGTTCTTGATGATCCTAGTCGGTCAAATGTTGACATCAATGACGCCCCACCCCCTCAGAACCGGAAGTGTAATGTTTTGTTGTGAGAGTTCCTGATTTCACACAGTTGAGCAAATTTGCTTAACAATAAAGCACAAGGGAGGGGAAATAGTTGGGTTACCTCTGTTTCCAGTACTGAGGGATTTCACTAAAAGGTGTTGCTGTGGCAGTGTGGCGAAGCGTGGCATCATGCCATGGGCATACGTTTAGCTCTAATTTCCACAACTCATCCGATCCTAACCCGATTTCACATGAGTTATGTAGGATAATATTAGGTGGTTGTGGCCTAATTACTCCACAGCACCCCCTCCAACCCTTGTTTTAAACTTAATGTTTTATACTTTATATACTTTATATTTTATAAAATTTATATTTTAATGTATTTTAATCTTTCTTCCAGCGGTTCCTCTGTGGGGGGCCCCTGCATCGGGGGCGGTGGTCGGCTGTGGCTGCCTGGGTGCCCCCCAGGTAGCGCTTAAGTGGAGGTGGGGGTTCCAGCCCTCCCTCCTCTGGGCGCCCTGGGTCGGAGCCTTGGCTGCTGCTGTTGATCTGCTGCTGCTGATGCAGATGGGTCCCATGATGGCATTTCCTGGCTCATCTGTACTCAGCACACTTTTTGTAGCTTTTAAGTGTGTGTGTGTGTGAGTGTGAATGGCTGATGGGTTGGGTTGGGAGGGGGTTGTATTTGCGTTGATTATTTTATTTTTGAAGGGGGGGTTGTGGGGTTATTTTTAAATCTGTAAAGCACTTTGAGTAACTTTGTTTGTTTGAAAAGCGCTTTATAAATAATATTTGATTGATTGATTGATTGATTAAAAACACCAGCCCCAAGCCATACTTTATCTGAGCAAAATGTCATTCAACACACATTTGTAGTGCCTCACGACCTACAACAAAGTCTAGGGCCATAGTTCAAACCCAACAGGAACTCTGCCATTTTGAATCAAAAAAACAATTTCTTGCCAAGGGCGACTGTGGCTCAGGTGTAGAGTAGTTAGCTTGCAATTGGAGGTTCGATTCCTTGGTCACATGTCGATGTGCCCCTGGGCAAGGCACTTAAAAATTGTACATCGTCCTACCGAGCCATGTTTGCTATCGGTGTATGAAAGAGAGTGTGAATGGGTGAATGTGGCTTCAATGTAAAGCGCTTTGAGTGGTCAATAGTGACTAGAAAAGCGCTATATAAGTTCAGTCCATTTACCATTTATACACATCATATTTCATTGAATTTCTACAGCTTTTCACTTACAGACTTCTAAACGAGCAAGGATAGAATTAAGACATTGGACATAAAAAGTGGCTAAGCCTCAAAGTTAGACTTCTCACCTTAAATCTACAAAGTTTATTAATTTCAAAATGAACGTCACAGCTGTGTGAAACTTCCTGACTGTCATATACCAAATCAGAAGACATTCATTGGCTTATTCGCTCCTTTTATATATGCCCCACCCCCTTAGAACAGGAAATAAAGATGCTATCAGCTTTAATTTAATCTCCTTTCCAGTGTCCATAACATTAAACAAAATAAAAAAAATAGCTCATACATAGCCATTTAGAACACATATCTAAACTTAAGCGTTTGATTTTTTTAATGATAAAATTCTTACTCCCAGTTTTTTTCCTTTGTCTGTGTGATGCTGACAATGCTGCTCCATGTTGATAAGCTAGGAGCCAGTGTTTTGGTGACCTACGAACCTAGTTTGATCCAGTCCGGGGCGGCAGCAAAGTCTCATGAGACATTTAATAAAGTGTGCAAAAATACATTTATGCACAAATCTACTCTACATACCCCTTATAGTTGTTTATATTTCAGTTTTAATCCTTATTTGTGATATTTAAAATATAATGTAAGTAGTATGAGTGAGGACTAAATCAGCCCAATATATATTCATTGGACCAATTTATCAAAAGTGGCATCAGCAGTGGGAGAATAACAATGATGCAAATTAAGTTTACTGTCTGATCATAGTAGTTTTTTTTTTTACATAGGATCTAAGGAACCCCCTGGCAGGCCAAATTAAATAGCTTGGGGGTGGGGTGGGGTGGGGCAACTTTGGCTCATGGGCCCTACTTTGGACACCACTGATCTAGATGAAGCGATTGAGTAAGCAGGTTTTTTTTCTTCGAGCGACTCTGTTGTTTCTGATCCAAACACAAGCAGAATGTTTATAAGCAGAACTCAGAGTTAAGTGCAACATTCCTCAGGGCAACTATAAAAAGTGACACCAACACAAAACAGAAATTACTCCCAGCTATCACTAAGCTCTTAATTTTCCCAAATAGCAGTTTTGGAACATCAATGGTTTTTCATGCAGCTACCTTAGTTAAAGAAAGATCGAGTGAACAAGAACTTTGTCAGTGTACGCATCTTTCAACAGCAATAAGGTCCATAAGATGCTCTGCACTGAACCAAATTACTCACCTGAAAGAATGTCAAGCTTAATGTAAACATCACTGATTCTAGAGAAAATGTGATGTCCAAATAGCGACCAGTAGCATCCAATCAGCCCAAAGTCTTTATTTTCTATTAAGCACAAGTCAGCAGAATCCCCATAGATGCAAAGAGATTTTCTCAACTGTTGCCCATGCTGCATTCAAGTGCAGCTGTGAGAGTAGGTTGTTGAAATATCAAAATACCTCCATAGGGAGTATTAGGCATATTTATCCTCAAATCTGACTGTTTTCAAGTGTTTATATTTTTTGCTACTCTGGCTATGCCTGTTTGCACTATTTAAAAGAAATCTAAACTCCAGTCAGTTCTGTACTTTCAACGTTTTTAAGTTAGAGAGCATTTTAATTATGGAAAAAACATATGCACATATTTAGTTGTTCTTTTTAGTAAAGTGAACTGAAAATGTACAATGTGATTATAAAACCCCAAATACATACTGAACTGTGATTTTGTATACCATGACACCTATAATAATTAGATCGTAATTCAGAGTAAATTAAACTGTTAACCATTATCTTGTATTTTATCTAATGTCAGTTTTTCATCATTGGGAAACCCTAGTTTGAACTAAGAACAAACTTTGCTTGCAGGCGATGGAAGTAGGAAGGAGAGCAAAAAGTGTTTAGATGAAATGTCATAATTAAAGTTTATTTCAAACTGAAGGAGCTATTTCATAGTATTTTTTTAAGTCTGTAGTGCAACTTCTACCTAAGAGGTGATAGAGTTCATATATAACTGGAAACACCTAGAGATATACTTTGTAGCATCTGAAAAGAAACAAGAAATAATGATTATTAAAACAAAGCCAGAATTTAAAATTCCATGCAGAATGAAAATAAAAAGGGTTCCTTCTAACTAAAACATTAAACTGTTATTAGTCTAACTAATTTCCAAAAATTTGTTAAAAATTAGTCTAATTAATTTTCAAAAAAGAAGTCACATTAAAACACAGCTTCCAATGGGCTTGATGTTAGATGAATATTTAATTTATTTATTGGATTTTTTTTAATGTCCGCATCATGCAAATAATAAAATGCTCAAATGCCAACTCCCCTGCAACTTTTTATTTTATTCAGTTCTTTAAACCATTCACGTCAGCTAACAAGAAGGTTCACTGAATTATTACAGTTCTTAAAAAAATAGAAGAGCAAGAAAGAATTCATATTTACTTTTTTGTGGAAAAACACATGCTATGTCTATATGTTTATTTCAGCAACAACTATAAAGGCACATTTTAGCAGTTCCTGTAGGTAGGGCTGCAGTGTTCAGCAAAAGCTGCATGACATGTCTTTTTAGGCCCTACATTATGTGCCTCTCAGTACTATTTTTACCTCCATAGTGGCTCAGACTGTAAGCAAGGTAATGTACATGTAACCATATACTTTCCAGTTCAGCTTGCTGGTATATATCCACAACTGATCTAAGAGATCTCATATCTTCTCGTCTGTTACATCATCTGAGTCCTTGGCATAGTGTCCTGCTGATGTCCAGAGTACCAGTGTCCGAAATTGTTCATGTATCCTCCTGAGTGCACTGGTGGACCCTTGGAAGCAATACTGATGTCCCACAGAGAACATGGAGAGGAGGAAGATGGTGTCGGTGTGGTGAGGTGATCTCCTTCAGGTCCACAAGGCCCATTCTTCATGATCTTTTTGTACTTAGACCGTTTGTTTTGGAACCATATTTTCACCTGTGGGAAAGGGAAAAAAAATTAAATAGGGTGATACCAAGGGTATAAAATGTAGGCTGATAGATTACCTGGTTATTTATCTTACATCTTTTTCAGTTTATTGGCTTGTATGCAATAAAAAATGTGATACTGTTTTTTTTATGTTAAGCATTCATGCTTGAGATGAAAGCTTTTCTGTAAAGTAAAACGTTTTTGTTGGTTTTAGGGGTTGGCAACACATTTTTAAAAAGCACAAAAAAAATCTTTGTGAGGCTTATTATTAATGTTCCTACGACATTGTTGATAAAACAAAAAATAATTTTGGAGTAGATTTCTGCAGAAAGCCAGAAATGCTTAATTTAATCTCACATATTTCACAAGAAAAAACTCGGTAGGGTGACCAACCAAAGCATTTGGAAGTAGGGCTGCAACTTTTTACTTTCAACTTTCTTTTTTACTGTTACTTGGTAATAACGCTTTGTCTTTAACTAAAGCACTAGACCGTGGTGGCCGAAATTGCTATTTTAAAAAAAATACAGTGACAATCACTCTCAATTTTGGAAACATGCTGTTGTCTGATGAAAATAAAATTGAAGAGTTTGGCCATGATGACCATGAAAATCACATTTGGATGAAAAGGAGGGAAGTTTGCAAACCTGAGAAAACCACCCCGACTGTAAATTACAGGGGGCAATAGCATCACATTCTGGAAGTGATCTAAAGTAGAAAACATCATGAGGACCGAAGACTATATGTAAATATTGAAACAACATTTAAATCTATCAGCAAGGGATCACTGTAGTTCAAGCAGAGGCGTGCCAGGAGGGAGAGGATGAGCTGCTGAGTTCTCGCGAGAGCTGTGCATAGGTGAACATGGCGGTTATGTGGTAATGTATACACCCAGGTAAAATAAGACAATCATTTTGAATCAAACGCAGCTTCTAAAATAACCATCAAGTTACTTTTTTTTTTTCCTCTAAACAACCTGGACGAGGAAACATTGGATTCGCTGGAGTGCTACCTAGACGAGTGCTTTGATAACATCGTTATGGGTAAGTCACGGAAACCTGCTTCGGATACAACAACGAGCACACCGTCGCAGAAGCGCACTCGTTCCGAGGCTAGCACATCCACCGACTCGCCAGATAGAACCTACGGCGACATCCTGGACTCAATAGACAAGAAGCTAACCAGCCTGGACGCCCGTCTCGCGCTGGTTGAGGTTCTTCATAAAGAATTTCAGGCTCTGAGGGAATCGCTGGAGTTCAGCCAACAACAAGTAGCTTCGCTAGTTACTGAAAACCAAACACTAAAAGAAGACGTTAAGAAACTCACCGAGGGAATGAAGCAGCTGTCTGGAGAAAACAAAAGCTTCAAGGAGTCTATTCTAGACATCCAGGCCCGATCAATGAGGGACAATCTTGTTTTTTCGGGGATACCAGAGCAGGCTGAGGAAGATGCTGAAGTAGCCGTGCGAAAGTTCATTCAACACCAGCTGAAACTGCCAGACGACACGGTTAAAAACATAACCTTCCATCGGGTTCACCGGCTCGGAGGTAAGAAACACAACAACACCCGCCCGCGACCAATTGTTGCAAAATTTGAACATTTTAAACAAAAAGAACAAGTCAAAGGACGCGGGAGAGAGCTACGGGGGACGAATTACAGCGTTAATGATCAATTTCCGAAAGAAATCCTGGACAGAAGACGCGTGTTATTTCCAATTAGAAAAAAACATATTAGTGAGGGCTGTAGGGCTACGGTTAGTGTGGATAAACTGTATGTTAACGGTCAGCTGTTTAGGGACCCTCAGGTTACTCCTTGGCTTTATTAGTCATATTTAACAGAACCAAGACAGAATTAGCTTTATCAGACAACTATAGTTAAAAAAAAAAAGCACAGCTCAGCAGGCTGTTTTTGTTTGTTAATGTGGGTAGGGGCAGGGCTGTGCACTAGATTGCTTTTTCTTTTTTTTCTTTCAGTTTTTCTTTTTCACTATTATCTTTCTCACATTTGTACCACCAAATCTCTTTATCACCTTTTTTCCTTTTTCTCTCTCACACACACACAGACTTTTATCATGGCATATTCATGTTTTTCCATCATAGTTTCATTCTGTACACACCTGTATGGTGCATTATCTACCCGCTTTATCTCTGCTTCTGGTTTTTTTTCAATCTTGGCAACCCCATGGACAAACCAAAATTACACCTATACTTCATCCTTGCGATATAGTACATATCTAAGGTTTATCTTAGCTCTATGAATCCTGTAACAAATTTATAACATGGAATCATTCGCGGCGGCTAGCTGCAGGATAAAACCATTAAGATTCTTCAACTATCTTACAAGACTGAAGGCAGATGTCGTCTTACTACAGGAGACTATAAATCACGTTCAACAGCTAAGATTTTAAAAAACATAACACAGAGTATCCTAATATATTTTCTTCATGCTATAACTCTAGTCAACGAGGGTAGAAATTTATAATTTAGAAATACTAATTTTAAAGTAAATAGACACAGCTACAGATCAGAAGGTAGATTTATAATATTAAACTATTTATAAATAACCAAAAAGTTATGTTATAGTTAGTAATTTATGGTCCAAATGTTGACGACCCCTCATTCTTTCCATACATTCTTCTCGGTTCGGCTAATCACATGGTTTGCTCACTTGTTCTTGGGGGAGATTTCAACATCTTGGACTAAATGAAGATTAGACAGGCTCCGTACTGCTGGGACTCAGCGCTGATGGCAAATCATAGATATAGTTAAACAGTACAATGAGCGAATTCATGGACTCTGCAGACTACCATGGTCGAATGCTTCATCCCAAACGACAGAACAATACACTTTTTACTCAAACGGACATCATTCATTATTTCTAGATTGGACTATTTGTTAGTCAGCTGCTCACTGTTGAATGAATTTCAGACACTGAGATACTTCCGTATAGTGATCCACGCGATCAGCTCCTGTTTTCTTTAAATTTAGAAATAAAATTGCAACCCTTTCATATAAAAATTTGGATGATTTAAAACTCATCATTACTTAAGGATAAAAGAATTATTAAATATATTGAAAAAGAATGGGCTTCATACATGTGAATTTAATGATCTCCCTGGTATGTCGCATCCACTCTGATGGGAAGTAGGGAAAGCTGTGGATTAGAGGTAAAATAATTTCATTCTCATCAAATAAAAAGAGAACAGAAAATAAATACATGTTCAGCGAATTAGAAGAACACTATTAAATCATTAGAACCTTTCCCTGGATAAAAGAGAGCTTAAGTAAATACGGAAAGCCAAAATTAGAGGTTAAATGAAATTAATTAATAAAAGGACGCAGTTCTTAATCCAAAGACTTAGAATAGAAAACTATAGAACATAGTAATAAATCAGGTAGCTTCTTAAGCTAATCAGTTAAAAATAAATAAAGATAAAAACAAAATATATCTGCAATCAAAGACAATAACTGGGAATATAATATATGACCTATGAAAAAATAAGACACTTTCAAAGAATTTTATCGAGACGTTTATACAACACCAGAGATAAAACCTCTTCCAAATTACTGACTATTGTTCCAATTTCTGGATTAAATAACTCTTCCTAAACTTCAGGGACAGTCAAGCAAAGGCCTGGATTTCACCGCTAACAGTTGTCTGAACTCAGGAGGCCTCCAATCTCTTGCCTAATAATAGAAGCTCCAGGTCCAGATGGATTTCCCAGCAGAGTTCTATAAGAATTCTGGAAATTATTCTGGGCACCAACATTTTACAAAAATGTTACAGGAAACAAAGGAAAATGGCTCGCTCCGAACTACCCACCAACAAGAATCTGCCCTACATCATATCTTCTATTAAAACCAGGAAAAGGACCCTATGTATCACTTCCAGTTATCGTCCGATTTCTATATATCAATGTGTGATCTGAAAATAATTTGCAATGATCTTGCAAGAAGGACTAGAGAAAATAACACCTCTTATAATCCACCCGGTTCAAACAGGTTTATATATAAGGTAGGCTCTCCTTCAACAATTCACGTAGATTAATAGATTTAATTAGAGTATTCCCACTGTAAAAATGTCCAAAAAAAAAAAAAAAACCAATATATTATCTTTAGATGAAGAAAAAGCATTTGATAGAGGTCAACTGGAAATTTTTATTTGGAGCCTTAAATAAAATTCGGATTCAGTAAATTTTTTGTAAACTCGGTTTAAAATATGTATACAGCTCACCAACAGCATGTATTAGGACCAAACTAATCAAACAATCATCATAGGTTCTTTTCTTCAGAGAGGGTACCAGGCAGGGATGTCCACTTTTCCCCTTCTTCCCTCTCTTGCTAATTTTATTGAAACCATTAGCAGCAGCATCAGGCAAAATAATATGTTTTAAATGTATACAATGCAAACAAAATAGAACATAAAATCAGTTTCTACGAAGATGAGCTACTACTTTTTCTACAGCATTCACAAACTTCCTGGTACCAGGTAAATTGAGTTATAAAATCTTACTCAAGATTTCAGGATATTCCATAAAATTGGTTAAAATCGACGTCCTTCCTATCAACTGTTCTTACCAGAGAGTCTGTTGCTTTACGCATCCAGGTCGGGAAATATTTACATTATCTAGGTATCCATATCTCACCAAGATGGCAGACTTATCTAAGCTTAAACTACGTCCACTTTTAAAAAAAAAGTGGGAAGATGATCTGGCAAGATGGAAAACATAAATCCCTTCCAATATCACTTATTGATGGGTAGATAGAAATAAAAATTTTGGGTTTTGCCTAGATCATTTATTTATTCTCAAATGATCCCAAGCAAACATCACCTGACTTGGTTTAGATCTCTGGATCTTATTGTTTTAAATTCTCTTTGAAAGATAAAACCCCATCGATAGCTTAAAAACACTAGTGAAGTCCAAAGATAAAGGAAGTTAGACCTACCCAAACTTATCTGTCATTATTTCTTAGCCAAAACAGGACTCCAATACTCATCAAGATGGGTTTAAACACAGTTATATCGATGAGTGTGGGTAGACTGTATAGTAAACAGACACTATGACAATTAAGATAAAAATTCAGATCTACTTTTGTCTAGCTCAACATATAAAACAAAATGCAATGTTTCAAAAGTATAAAATACTCAGTCCTCTTGACTGCCTTGGTGGGAATTCTTAAAATGACAAAGAACCTCATTAGTACCATGCAAGGCGTACACCATCAGGACTAACTCGGGATATCTTACAAAAAAAAAATGCCATGATTAATTTCCAGGTGGAGTTTTGTAAAGGTTATTGAATACTGGAGCATATATTGGATGGAAACCGACATTATCCCCTTTAATACATTGGTTACACAATTCGGGAATTAACCAGAATAAATTCTTAGAATACCAACATATATTATCATCCAATTATAAAAATAAAATTTAGGCTCAATACAGTTGATTTACAATATTTCAGGAAAAGTTTTAGACTTCCTTAATCTTAACCCTCCCAAACTGCTATCCTAAAATATACAAAACATTAAATAGAATACGATTGAATCAATAGGCCTTACCTATTTCAAAATGGGGAGATGGACTTTGTCCATCTCAATAGACCAAAAACCTCTGGTCTCATATTTCATTAAGCAACACTTCAAATTTTCTTAAGAATCTAATCTACGAGTAATACATATAGAAATCCTTCATAGAGTGTGGCATTATACAGGGGCAACGGCATGTTCAAGATGTGTTATACGCAGTCTGATACCTGTTTACAATGTACAAGCAATCTACCAGGACAATTATATTCATCGCTCTTTGGTTCTGCCCACAAGCTCCTAAGAAATATTGGTACCAGGTATGTGAAGATCTATCATAAGTGTCTGAAATGTAATATATCGTACACTGCTCCCAGGAGTTTGCCTTGCTGGGAAATATAGATGAAGTTACACTGATACAAAGTCTATAGCAATTATTTTACATCGGCCTTATGCATCGCTAGAAAATATCCTCTATGAACTGGAAATAAATAAAAATATCAGGATCTGAATATTCAATCAAATATAGAGATCTCCTTCTGGATTACATTGGTTTTTAGCAACGGCATCCTGCCTCCACAATCTGATCAATCTTTCTGGTCACCCTTGATCAGCTCATCCACCTAGTGGGAGTCGGGGGCCCTTGAATTCCGTTCTGTGGGGACCTCGGTTGCGATGTGGAGCTTATAGGGGTTGGTGGTTGACTGCGGGGAGGTTCCTTGGGGGTGGGTCACTTGCGGTTTCGGCGATAGGTGCCGAGACCCTCGCCTGGGGTGGGACTTTGGGGTCTTTGTGTGGTGACTCCTAGTGGCTGCATGCGGCGCCTTAGAGGGGTCGTGCTGGCGGACACGGGTTACTGGCCTGGTGCTGTGCTGCTCTGGGGGGGTCTGGACTGGGCCTGGGGCTCGGGGTTCTGGGGCGGCGCGCCCCCCGGCTGGGGCCCTGGCGGGGCTTGGCCGGGGGGGGGGCGCTGCCGTCGGTGGGGGGGGCTGTGGTCGGCTGGTGGTTGGCCGACGCTGCTGCCCTTTCCATCTCCCCGGGCTGGTTCCTGTCGCTTGCTCCCCGGTGGCCGCTTGCCGCGTCCGGGCGTCGGCGAGAGGCCGTGGCGGGTAGCCGGCGTCTCCGGGCCCGATCGGCTATATTGACACTGGACATGGCTCCTGGGTCTTGGTCTTAGCCCTCGCGGGGGTGCTGGGGTGGGGGGCTCTGGCCGTTGTTGGTCGGCCTCCACGGTGACTGACCGGTTGGTGGGGTGTGGGCTGGTGGGTGGACGTGCTGGGTTCTGTTGCCACCCGGCCATCGGGCGGTAGTAGCAAGGCTGGAGGATGTCGGCCTGGGGATTGGCCGCCCGGGACTTCGGTCTGCTCACGGGCCTGGCGCGGCATGTCCGGGGTACCCGAGTCGGTGGTGCGCCGGGTTCCGGCCTCGGCCCGGGGGTCCTCGGACGCTGGCGGTGCCTGGGGCGTCTCTTATTGGCGGGGAGGCTTTTTACCATCTAGCACAGGCGCTCTTTTTAACGGGGTGCGCTTGGGACGGGAGGGGGGAGGGCGTTGAGGGTGAGGGGGGGCTAAACTCAACCTGGGTGTCTAGTGACATGTGTTTTGTTAGCAGTGTGAATGTTGGGGAGGATTTAGGTATGCCCCTGGCATGGGGGCTGGTGGATTGCCGGGGCCCCCATGGGGCTCGGCGGTACCGCTGCCGTGGGCCCCGACTGGACGTGCTGGGGCCTCCCACCCCTGGTGGATCGGGCCGAACGGGGGTGCCTATTGGAGTCAGCAGGGAGCTGGCTCCCTGGGGTTGGCAATGGTCACCCCAGTTATTTTCTCCCCATCCCCATGCCTCTGTCCACCTGCTCCTTCATTCTACCATTCACAAGGCCTTGGGACGTGGGCACGTCACTGGGGTGCGGGATGGAGCTTCCGTCTTCCTGTTTCGGGCCGATGTCCTCCTTGGATTGACTGGGGCACCTCTTATGGGGGTGCCAGGTTTGTAGAATAGGCTGGTGCCGTCCGGTGGATCGGTGGGGACCGTGCCTGGCGCCCAGTCCTCCTGCCGTTTCCAGGACTTCAGCTGGCTGGTCTGTTCGCCTGGTGGGGCTGTCCGGCATTGGCTGAGCCCCTGATCTTGGCGCCCCACGTGGGGGGGGATCTGGACCCTGGAGCTGGAAGATCTGGATGTCCAGGTGCCGGCTGGGCGCGGCCTGGGGAGGGCGTACATCCGCTGTGGCTCTTGCTGTGGCTCCCTGGCGTGTAGATGTGTGGAGGCGGGCCGGGTTGTTGGCGGTGGGTACTGGTCCGGGGTGGCGGCGGCGTGTGTTGTCCGTCGGTTGGCTGCGGGTCCTCCTTGCCTGCGGCGGCGGCGGGGGACCCTTGTCGGCTGGTCACTGGTTGGGGCCCCGCTGGGGGGTGGGGTGCCCCTGGTCCCCGTGGCCTCCGGTTCCTGGTCCGGGCCCGCCCTGGCGTAGCCGGTTACCGGCGGAGCCCGTGGGCTCGTCACTGCGATCTCTCGGGCCCCAGCATCGTGGCTGGTGGGTGCTCCCCTGGGGCTTCCATCTGTTCCCCTCTTGGCGGGTGATCGACCCTGCGCTGATCCACCTGTGGACTCTGTACTCTGTGGGACGCTGGATGCATACATCTCTTGCCTCCTCCATGTCTGTGCCGATTCCTGTAGGACGGATTGACGGTTCCTTACACCAGCTATCAATCACTTGCATGGGGAAACCTTATTCCGACCTGCATGCTCGCACACACATAGGTGTGGGGACATAGGTGAGGACGGACATATCTTAAGCTGAGGTTATCATCATTAGTTAGTTGTTCACAGGAGCTTACCAGAAACATTTGTATTATGTTCATTAATCAATGCTTGTGTGTAGTGAATGTGTAATTCTTTGTTTATTCTACCAGATCCGAACTATTGGTTTGGTTCTGTACACTTTGTTGTTTTTGTTTTGTATTACTGTTTCTCTGCCGTCCGGCAGAGGTGGAGGACTGGGATGTTTTCTTGTGTTCTTTATTTGCCTCCCTGTCTTGTGTCGTCGGTTCGCCCCTCTGTTGGTCCGGTTTCTTTTCTTCACCTTCTTCCTTTCTCCCTTCTTGTCTCAGTTTAATGTCCATGACGTCAGGAAATTGAACCCACAGTAATCACTAATAAAGATTTTTCATACATATACATCAAGTGGCGTACTACAGCGAAGCTGTAATACTCTGCTTGGGAAAGTAAAACTGTTGGGCTTGTACTTGGTACTCAGACACCAATTCTGAGTAGCATACTGCTAGACAGGACACGTTAAAAAAAACAGAAAAAAAAAAAAAAAAAAAATTCTATCAGCCAATCAGCCAGGAAGTTAGAGCGACCAACTAGAAAATTAATCTTATTGTGCCAGCAAACTAATGACAAAAATGGCTTAAAGTTAACAATATCAGTGTTTTAGAGTGACTGTTACAAAGCTTTAATCTTAGCACCATAGACAAGAGAATGTGTATGACCTACACACACATTTTGACTCTGTTCAAAAGGAGCTATTTTAAGCTAGTTGAAAGATACACATAATTGTGGATTCTGGTTTATATTTTGCACCTGATTAAAAGTAATTCAAACACTTGGACTGTTGCTGAGAGGGAGAAATTTATAACACTTGACTTGCACTGGAGTTTATGAAATACACTGGTTCTAATAATACAAAGCACAGAATGGGTAGCGATAGATATTGAACGAAATATCAGCACAATGCCTTCAGACAATCTTCAGTAATGAAACTAATCATCACTTAATTAATTTCTTTGTGGCTAAAAATAATTCAGTCATTCAGTCGTTGACATAACTTGCAGGTTCTGTTTTCAAGGATCCCTACCAATCAAGCATCAAATTACAACAACCTCCTGGTTGAAATAAACATTCAGCCAATTGTAGCAAAACTTAAACATTTGTCGAATGAAGTAAAACTTTATTGCCATTGCATGCAGAAAATAACTTGGCAAGCAGCAACGAGAAAAAGATAAAAGTACACAACAGTCTTGGCAGTTGAGTTTTTTTCTTCACTATACAAGGTATTGTTAAAGTGGGAGTATATTGGTATTTATAAATATGTCTAAAGTGCTTTTATTTCAAATATTTATTCCTATAAAATAAAAACATAAAAAAATTCTGGCTACTTTATTGGAATTGGATAAGTGGAAAAAATGGCCCATTTATTCAACAACCAAAACAGCAAGGCTTATACACCCAACATTTAAGCTAAATAGGCACAAAATCACAGACAGTAAAACTGAGATAGATCTATGTTCAAGAGTATTTGCTGACCTCACTGTTCTTTTGAAGTCAAACTGCAGGGTGGTAAACATATAAAATTGAATACCCACACCAAGAATATAGAAATTCCATATGATTAAAGCATATGGTGTTATTCAAAAACAATATATGACCTGTTCAAAAATGAATTTGTCTCTGAAACTGTATTTTGTGCATCAAAGTATTTCTTAGATATCAAATTCTTGACCTGCTTTACACTTTCCTATGTGTTTGATCCCACCGCATAATAATAGGAATACTGCAATTAAAAATTGACACTAAAAAGTGTCAACAGTTTATTCATTATCTTGACTACAGTGAATGAACACCTAAAGTAAAGTTTATTGGGCCAAGAGTAAATCAACTGCACGTTAAGAGAATAAGTAGGTGAGATTATTTCTACAGTAATTATTGGTTCTCATGTTCCAAAAGCAACATTCAACTGACAGCTTTTAGGGGAGCTTAACTACTAACTACTACTGACACCATGATGTAAAAGGAAGAATTTAGCTAAGAGATATTTCAGGTTCCTAGGAGTGTGTATGAACACTGATAAATTATACCAAGTTCCAAATATTCATTAATCTTCATCACATATTCATCAATCGTCATCACAAAAGGAATTCACTTACAAGAATAACATTTGTTTGCTACTGTATGTGTGTGTGATGAATACATTTTTGAGAGAAAAAAACATCAGAAATGTGCTACGTGCCATTTCTCAGCAGTGTCTGGGAACAGTTTTGAGTTCAGTGGAAAGTGGTCAGTGTTTGGCAGGGAGCCTAATGGCATGGAGGAGGGATGGCGATGGGGTGTGTGATCACTATCTTCAAGTGTGTGTGTTCTTCATATGTGTACGAAAGCACCCACTTGGGCTAAATCTATTTAAGTAGATGCATATGTGTGTTTTTGTGTGTTACTGTGTGGGCTCTAGGGTACTGATGTTTTAGAAGAATGTGTGCTGGCCGGTGCATAATGCACATACAGTATTAACATTCACAGACTGGGGTAATTACAGTTGACTGCGTGTCTCGATACAACCTCTTCTGTGTCTAATTTATAAACCATGTGACCACAAGTGATTGCAGATGTGCACACACAAGGTTCCAGTGCACAGGTAAAGTAGCTTTAAAAACACTTTTTTAGAAAACCGTTTTTTAGTGAGAACACGAGTAGCAGCGTTCTGGATCAGCTGCACCTGTCTGATTGATTTTTTTAGGCAGACCTGTGAAAATACTGAGACAGTAATCTAGGCGGCTAGAGATAAATGCATGGATGAGTTTTTTCTAGCTCTCCTTGTGTCATTCGTCCTTTAATCCTAGAAATGTTTCTCATTTGATAGAAAGCTGACCTTATTATTGCCTTCATGTGACCTTCGAGGTTCTGGTCCGAGTACATATTTAGACCTAGGTTTATGGCCTGGTCAGTAGTTTCTAGTTGGAATAAATGAAGTTGTTTACTGATATTTAATCAATCTTTTTTGGATCCAAATATAAGTACTTCGATTTTGTTTTTGTTTAGTTGGAGGAAATTATGGGACATCCAGCTGTTCATTTGCTTAATGCATTTATTGACATCACCTGGTGACATTGAGATATAGAGATGAGTTTTGTCAGATATAGTTGTGGTAGTTTATATTATTTGTTGTTATAATCTTGTTTAATGGGAGCATGTAAATGCTAAATTGGATGGAGCCCTGGGGGACCCCGCATGCGATTTCTGCCTTTTTGTGATTAGAATTGGCTAATCGACACAAAGAAATTCCTGTTCTTAAAGTAAGACTTGAACCAGTCGTGTGCCGT
The DNA here is from genome assembly GCA_028564705.1 of Apricaphanius iberus. NCBI lineage: Eukaryota > Metazoa > Chordata > Actinopteri > Cyprinodontiformes > Aphaniidae > Apricaphanius > Apricaphanius iberus. Next base: position 143,771 of record JAPXFQ010002446.1, on the reverse strand, counting down.
ACCAGAGAGTCCGACCCAGCTCTCGAGACATTCCAGTAATATATCATGATTAACATTGTAAATCGCCGCACTGAGGTCTAATAGTACCAGTATTGCGGTTTTACCAGTGTCAGTATTTGTACAGATGTCATTGAAAACTTTGACGAGGAATGTCTGAAATCAGAAGAAAACCGCAAAGGTCTGAAAGGTTATTTTAAAAGAAATAGTTTTTACTACAACACGTTGAGAAGTGTGTAGGAGAGTGAAATCAAGCCTAGTAAAGTTGATTAGCCCTGCAGTAGCTTAGCTCACATACTTAGTTGTGTTGTCAGGGTAAAATCAGTATGGAGTAACCAGAGGTTTCTGGGTAACTGTGCAAATGCTCTTTGGATTTAAAAACACATTTTGGGAGAAAATATACAGTTTAAAGGAAACATAGTATGTAAATTTAAATTATTTTTCCATCCTTTTGTGTTGCCGTTTGGGTCTGCCTCAATAAACATTCCAAACATGAATAAAAAACATCCATCCATTTTCTTTCTTCTTTCTTTTCTGTAAGAAATCTCGACTTTTACAAACTGTTTGAAAAAGAGCCTGACTGGAACGTCCCTCACATGTCAAACACTACCCACCAATTTCCATTCCATACCATTCTCATGTTTGGCAAACCCACAACCTACTGTAGCATTCTACAGGTCACATGCATATTTTCTGAGGAAGTAGATATAGAAACAGGGCTGTAACTGATAATGGCTACGGTATTGAAATTGTCAAGAATTGAATTGGTGAGAGTGGACGCTTGGGAAATGGGAAAGTGATTTTGTGCAAAGAATTTAATGAACATGTTTTATATATACGACATAGACGACACATGTCAAACTCATGGCCCGCAGGCCAAATCTGCATGTTCTCCCTGTGCATGCTTGGGTTCCCTTCGGATACTCCGGCTTCCTCCCACAGTCCAAAAAAACATGACTGTCAGGTTAATTGATCAATCTAAATTGTCCTTAGGTGTGAGTTTGTGCATGCATGGTTGTTTGTCCTGTCTGTCTTTATGTGGCCCTGCAATGGACTGGCGACTACGGCTTGACGATAATTCGATAACAACATATATCGATCGATAGACGTGTGGTGCGATACAAAAAAAAAAGGGGTCGATTAAAAAGTTAATTAGAAAAAAAAAGTTTCCCCTCATTTTTTTATTCTAGCCTATCAGGTAGCTTAATACAACAATCATTACTTATTCCAAACGAATCATTAACAATGACTCACGCAGCTCTGTCAGCCACCCCTCTCTCCTTTCAAACCACAAAAAGGATGAAATAATTTGAGCTGAAACAGAATTTTTTAATAGTCTCTAAGCAAACCATCACTGTAACTTCGCCGCGCTCAGATGTCACAACAAGGCAGCAGGGGAGGACGTTGTTCCGGATAAATGTTTCAGTGGCTCCGGTAAAGGTTGTGTCCAGTTTTGAACCGATCCTCGATGCACTAAAACACTAAACATAGCAATAATGAACGAAATATAAAACTAAAATCAGCTGTTTTAAGCAGGACTCCCCTCTCCCAGCTCGCTATGAATCTCTTACAGAGGATACAGACACAGGAAACGTACCCAGGTCACGTCCCACTGCTAACATCTGTGGCTGTTAAAATGTCCCCTTGGTTCTGCTTCCGGTCCTCAGAAGCTAAAAAATGCTTTAAAAAACACAACAGGGGTTGGATAGACCTGCTGGCCTCGGCTCTCAGTGACTGAGCTGCAGTGTTGGAGCCCATCAACACTGGTGAGTAGCTTGTTACATTTAGGCTATAGCTGAAGAGCTGAAGTGAATTTGAATAAGCTTTATTGACAAACTAAACCAAGGGTTTCAGTCATTATTATAAAGTGTCATAAGGGAGCACGGTGGTGCAGCTGGTAGCACAGCTCACCTCACAGCTAGAAGGTCCTGGGTTCGATTCCTGCCGGGGACGCTGTGGGTGCTGAGGGTGTGTTTGATCCTCCATATCATCAGCACCCACACCCTGGGTGGGGTTGGCAAAAGGGCCTTTCTGTGTGGAGTTTGCATGTTCTCCCCGTGTTCCCTTGAGTAGTTAATGTGAGCTACTCCCACAAAAACATGTATCAGTTCTGGGCTATATACTGCCCCCTCCTGGCTGACCGAGGCGCCTGAGGGGTTGGAGAGGATCCAGCTGGAATAGTGTGATCCTTCCACACGCTACGTCCAGCTGGGGGAACCCCACCCCCTCGGGTGACAAAATGGGCCTGTTCACTCCTCAAGTAGGAAGGAGGCTTGAGCTCAGTGTGGGGCCCTCCTACGGTCAGCAGAGGGAAGGCAATGCCTAGTACTGTACTTAGGTAGGAACACTGGGGTGATAATAATGGGGAAAAAAATCGTGGGATAAAAAAATATTAAAAAAAAAAAAAAAAATAAATAAAGTGTCATAAAATGATTAAAAGATTAAAAAGCATAAAAATAAGCCTTTAATTTAAATTACTAACATGATTAAAAAATATATATAATATAATGGTTAATAATATGACTTTTCTTTGTATTTACTGATGTTACTCAGGTCTCTTGGTTTGTTTCTATGTCTTACAAACATACTTATGATAAAAAGAAGTGTTTGAAAATGTAATTCATTTTATTCTTAGTTAAAATTAGTTCATTGAAGAATAACAAAATGACTGGGGAGGCACTTAAAATATATTTTTTACATTATGTGATTTTTATCCATAATTATCGATATCGATCAACATGACTATTTTTTTTATCGATAAGCTCTTTTTCTATATCGTCCAGCCCTACTGGCGACCTTTCCAGGGTGTACCCTGCCTCTTGCCCGTTGACAGCTGGAGATAGGCACCAGCCCCCCCACGACCCCTTGAGGATTAAGCGGTTCAGAAAATGGATGGATGGATATGCACCTTAATACAGTCCTAAATCATATCATGATGAAAAAACGTTTACTATATAAGGTTTTTTGCTAATATTTTACTGGTTTGTTTAATATTTTTATCAGTACTTTCTGCCACAACCGGCCCTTTAATGATATTCAGGAGCTAGATCGGGGTGGACCTTTTACCGGACCTGAGATACCCTGACATACAATTTCCTGGGTAAGTGGAGTAACGAGGGTTTTGTAGGTTATGTCCATGTGCTTGTTATGGGTCAGTATCTGATCATTAATCAATCACTGCTTCAAAAATAAATAAATAAACAAATAAATTAGTCCTCTCTGTGATCGCCAGACATGTAAAAAGCATGCAGACATCACAAAGATTGTTATAATTCTGCAAAGTTTTACGTGATGTTTACTTGTGAGCAACAAGACAGAAAATTGACACAAAAATAACTGTAGGAGGTCCAGTAAGAATCTTAATAAAAGCATAAAAGCACGGTAAGAATCTTAATAAAAGCAATATCCGTTTAGTATACTATTTTGCCTTTTCTGTTACATTGACACAACTTTTCAGCATTCATAAGCCATTATCATTAAAACTGTGGACACACTTTGATTACAATTACTAAAAATACTAATGTAAAAGTTAACTTTAAATTATGTGTTCGGGTGAAGTGACCAGAAATGAAATTGTCACTACACAAGCAAAATCCATTGAGAGACAAGCGCTCTTTTTTTAATCTCACTCCTCATTTTATAGCAGAAATCCATATTTCCCTCCTAGGTGGATCTTTTGGAATTTAATAAAAGGCAACCTGAACCTCTGTGGTTTGTGCACCGAGGGGCACAATACGAGTCAACCATTTTCACATAGCTCAAAAACTCTTGAATAGCCGGTTAGGTACCTTAGCTTTTTTACAGTTTTTTTCTGCCAGTGTCACGTCATCTTCCAGAGCTCTATAGAGACCAGTGTAGGTTTTGGATTCTAGCACCAAGATTAAAGCAGAGATGTTCTTGTAGTCTCATAAAAATGCGACCAATCTGAACTGGTCACATTTTAGAAAAATTATACTATTTACATATATTCTACCAAAGCCTGCTTTGCAAAAAAAAAGAAAGAAAAGAAAAATTTGAACTTTTCTTACAACTTTTCACAAAAGCTGCCACAACATCAGGCAAACAATCACAAAAAAGTATCTCAAAATCCTAGGAGGGGCGGAGGATTTACCTGATTAGATCTAACGGGACCTCAACAACTACTAAATTCGTAAATGTGTAAAAGGTATGTATCTTATGGACATAAAGCCAGGTCACACACTGCAGTGCTCTTTGGACTGTATAAACAAAAAGCCTTTTCCTCGTCCATGATAACCCTGGTTCTTCAATTACAGGTTAATTCAATTCAATTCAGTTTTTTTTATAGCACCAATTTTCAACAGATGTCATCTTGAGGCACCTTAATATTCTATACAGTCAGACTTTGGACTAGTAACATTTTTTATACCCAGATGGTCAGGTTATCATTATTCTGTACATATACGGTATTTACAGGAGTTAGGACCACAGCTTCACGTGTATGGTGAAAAACCATTAATGTTGGAGACCTCCCTTAAAAAATGCTTATGGCCATTTTTTAAGTTCAAACCCAGTATATACCTTAATACATTAGAATAGGAAATAATTGTCCCACAAAGGGGAAATTCAGCTGTAACAACAACAAATATTAGAAGCTTTTAAGATCACACAAGAAAGGAAGAAAAAGTAAAAAACAGAATAAAGAATAATATATGTACATTAAGTTCACAGTTACAAAAACCAAAGTACTGCACAGTAATACAAAATAAAGTGGCAAACTCAGATTACAATGTAAAACTGAGTAGGACACATCAATATGCAGAATATAAACTGTTTTAGTACTGCTGCAGAAGCTGACGTCCACACCTTCCTTACCCCTGTTATGAGGGAAGAAGTCAATTAACACTAAATAACATGAATGTACTTTTGGATAGGCTGCATAGCCAATGACAACCAATATGAACTGTCAACTAAGTTCAGTTTAATGTTATCAGTTTGGCAAACTATTCAGTCGTATTTTTGTGTCTCTGCTCTGTCTTTTCAAACCCCCAGTCGTTCGACATAGATGGCCACTCGCACTGAGCGAGGTTCTGCTGAAGGTTTCTTCCTGTTAAAAGGGAGTTTCCCTCTCCACTGTCGATACATGATGGCTTAGGGATTGATTTAAAGTCAACTACACACAGATCACCGTCTACTTTTGCTACATGTTCATCCAGGAGGAGTAATGCTGGAAGTCAATGATTCAATGCAATTTGTTGGGCTTCGTTAGGCAAAAAACTTTAAAACTGACTGCAATTATGAACTCAAGGAATAATTGGAACTTCTGTATAACCAAATTGAAATTATTTTTGTTGCAAAGTGCTTTGAGATGTCATAATGTTAACTTGCGCTATATAAATAAACTGATCTGGATTGAATTTCACTCTTCAGTCTGGGTTGTTGTTGAAGTGACAGGGAAGCAGGTTTGGTTAGTCAGCCTGATGATGTTTTACAGCGTGTTGTTGAGCATAAGGTATCCATTTTCAAGACTTTAATGCAAAACATTTTTTCTTTTCAACATAAAGCACACAACATAATAAACTAACACCAATAATTCCTTGCCCTAAAACCTCCTATTATTTTTTGTGGACATTTGAAAATTTCTGCTCAGTGACAATACATTATACGCAACTTTCTTATTTCCTATTGATTTATTTTGTTTCTTCATTAAAAAATTAAAAAATAATTTTAACAAAAAAAATACTACTTCAAAAAAATAAAAGTTTTAAGAGAAAAAATGGAGATGTGCCAACATTTATTTTTTTATGAAAGAAAAACAGTTCTAATTAAAACAAAAGAATATGGTTGGATTTGTAATTCAGCTTCCAGTAGACTACTTAAAAGTTGTTATAAGTTTATTTTTTTTTGTTTAAAAAATATTTGCAGTTTTTCAAAACTAGGTTATAACAGTTTTCGTTACTGTTTAAAACAGACACACACACACACACACACACACACACACACATATATATATATAGTTCAATTCAGTCTCCTTCGTGATAACATGACAGTAAAACTCCTGTACCTTAGCTATTATCAGTTACAGCCCTGTTTCTCTATCTACTTCCTCAGAAAACATGCATGTGACCCGTAGAATCCTACAATCAAACCACTGCCTCTCCGGCTCGTTATTACCACAAGAGGCTGAGCCAAATCAACAGATCATTTTATAATCCCACTGTAAAGATATCTGTAGCAGTTAATTCATTGGGGATTAGAACATTTAGACTGATAACACAGGAGGCATTGTGTACCCGGTACAAGAACACACACATAAATTCATGCATATATCATATAGCAGCTGAAATCTTCCCAAAAAGTCCGAGATATTGTTATACCTGCTCTCCACTTAGAACCAGATTTTTCACTTTTAGAGACTTGGTGTGACTTATTAGCCAACACACGTGTCAGAAAATCGTATAATCACTAGCTTTAAATTGTTAAATGTTGCCTATAATACACATCTGTTGTTTGTTACCAACGTAATGAATATTTAAATAAATTTACACTCAAAACGTTGAGTAAAGCCGATAAACTTTGAACATGTTAGCAATAGTTGATTTTTGGACTGTGAAATGAAGCCGCAAATTTAGCATGTGGCTGTTGCTGTCCAGCTAGTAGTAACTACAAGAGCTCTTAATTACAAATAAATGCAGGAGAAGTTGATTTATTATACATTTTTTCAAAGATTGAGAACATTTAGCACTGCAATATCTGTAGTCTTTTGCATAATTTTGATGAATTTGTTAATGTGAAATACATTTTGGATACTTTATAATGTACTTTCAAGGGCATGTAATTAGAGTCTTCTTTCAAAGGACATGAAAGAGGACAGGGGTGGGTGTAGGTTCATTGTTGTCATTTCAAAATACCACAATTTGAGGCACTTCAACTTCACTCTTGTGAACCACATTTAAGATATTGGTAAATTATGTTGAGGGTTTCATAATGCATTTTCACTTTCATCAGAATAAAAAATTAAAAACAAATCATGTAACACGAACCTAAAGCTGGTGTAGCAACATTTTAAAAATCTTACTGGTTTAGCTTTTAATTAAAACAAAGGAATTATTTTTGAAAAACCTTTGCTTGGTAATTATAAAACAATGTATAAAATTTTTAAAGCAATTGTGGCCAAATCGAGTCAATAATCTACATTAAATCAAGCTTTAATCTTTTGACCATATGGAACTAGTTTTAGAAGGATAAACTAACCATAAAAGGCCTAAGCTGTATCAAATAGGGGAATTACTCTTCATTTAATTTAAATATATTTTAGGCCATTGGGGTCTTTTCAGTATTGATAAATACTAAGCTGATAGGCAGCAAGTGGTTATAAAGTTATATTAAAAAAATATAACTTTATTAAAAAAAATAGTAATAGAAAAGAGGTTGTTTTGTCTGACGGTATTAATAAATAAGCTACAAGGACCCATTAATTTGGGGTAAACTCTGTTCGTAAGCTAACACTAAATCCCTTAAAATATTGTTATTAATAATAGTATTATTGGATTTTCTTTTTTTTTTTTTTTGATTGCTAGACATAGGGTTACAATGTCTCATGACTGCTATTTTTTCCAAAAGTTAGTTTTCAAACCACAACATTTTTTTCAATAAAAATCTTCCTGTGCTTTAAAGACCTTTTCATTAGATGCAAAAGAAGGTTCCAGAGATTTAAGGAGAGCACAGAATAATGTAGTGGTGAGTTTTTACTCTCCTCTGTCGCTACATGCATGTTCAGTATGAGGGATTACTTAGGGATTGCTGTGGTTGGAGCCTCACGTCAATGTTTCAATGCAATCTACTGGAATTCCTTACGTAGTAAACTTTTAACTGATTCTAATGTTTGTACAATTGTATTGAAATGACTTTTCTTGTAAAGTGTAAAGATGACATCTGTTGTGAATTGGCGCTTTATAAATAAACTGAACTGAAACTGAATAGAATAGTGGCTCAGCTGGCTAAAAGAAAGTCAGCAACATGTGTTTCATTGCTTAGAAGTAAATTAAAATGAGCTGTTTAAGGATTTTTTTCATTCTTGAAATTATGGTCAGTCATACCATGAAAAGTTTTTATCATTCTTATACAGGCTACACTGTTCTATAACAACAGCTGGAAAGCTACTGTTTAAACGCCGTATGCAGGCTCTACCCAAGCAAATTGACTTATTAACTTATTAACCATCAAGTATTGACTAGTCACACTCCCAGTATTACTCTATAAAGAACTGAAGGACTAAAAGTTTTAAAATAATGCGAAGTATTTAGAAACTACTACACAGTTTAGCAGTTGTCTTTTCTTTCTTTCTATATTTGTGATCATAATTGTGCTTCAAAATCAAAATAAATGAATGTTTTAAATAACATAATTATAACTGTAATAATCAACATGTGATAGTATTTACCAGCAGTAGAAGTAACTGCTGTTTTTCTTTTTTCCTAAAAATTATTAGATCGTGCTATGTAAGAGCTAGGCATCGATTCAAATTTCACGAGTCAGAATTAGGGATGCAACAATACCAATTTCTTTTACACTGATATGATACCAGTACTTGGATCTGAGTACTTGCCGATACCAAGTACCCCTGCTGATACTACCACAAAAAAAAAGTAACAAATTGCAAAAAGTGTTTTATTTTCTTCTCTGCGTGTTACAATAAACTATGGTGAAATAGATAAAGAATAAAATATTAATAAAAATTACAAAACACAAATGTCAAGGGAAAATTAAACATTTTATGTGAAATTACTGCAGAGTTTCCACATTTTAAGTATCGGTTTACTTTAGCAAGTACGAGTGCCAGTACATTAGAATGGTATCGGCCTGATACCAGTATCGGGAAATAAGACTATCAGTATAAGATCAGCATCGTAATCCCTTCTGTAGAAACAAATTGTTTATTGCACTTTGGACCTGTCCTTTGTGGATGAGCCAAACAACACAGTGATGGACAAGACAGCATAGATTGAATAAAACAAATAACGGATAAAACTGATGTTCTCACTTTGTCAATGCCAGAACAAGAATGTCGAATTTAAATAAGAAACTGCCAGTACCCGTTTACAGGTGGAAGAACCTATGGTGGAATGTTCCGCTACCTGTTTAGTCATTGATGTTCTTCAACAGTGAACAAAGAAAACAATTAAACGTATTATGGATATAGATTCATACATACGATCTTCTTTTATTTTTGTTTTTAAATCGGGTAACACTTAGCTCTAAAACAACTTAATAGGAACTGCGTCGCAACATAAAAATATGTAGAATTTTTTGAGGTATCGCAGTTCTTCTAAAAAAAGCATTCTTTCAATATATAAAATTGTATAGTTTTCATTTTCTGTGCTTTAAAAAAATAAATAAGCTAATAGAATTAAGCACAAAAAGTTTATATATTTTGTATCTGCCTCTCTGTGTGCTCAATACATACTTGGGTCTGTGTCAGGCCTAGTTTGGCAGCAAGGTCGGCCCTCTCAGGCAAAGCAAGGTACTGTGTCTGCTGGAAGCGCTGGTTGAGTGCCTGAAGCTGCAGGCTAGAGTAGATAGTTCGAGGCTTTCTTATCTTCTTCCCCTTCCCGTTCAGCCTCACCTCACCATTCTCTATCACCGCCGTAGGCTTCTCCTGTTCTAAAAGGCGAAAAGAAAAGAGCAATTAGCTTCATATTGTGTAAGGAGAACTGAAGCAACAAGCAGCTTTATGGCACAAATGCATTTACAGAGTTGACTAAAACACAACAGTACAATATAAATATCTGAATGTTTTACAATTTGATGAGGAAGAAAAATAAAAGCTCTGTATTTTTTTATATTTGTGAAAGTGTCCAAACTAAAATTCATCAAACTGCTAAAATAGTTTAACTTTATTTGAGACACAATTTATATATTAATATTTACTCTTCCACACATTGGTATCCAAAGAGATTTAGGAAATTTCAAGGGATAATAGTTTAGAATATTTATATAAGATAAAAACTCATTCTGAAACTTTGCAACTTTTATTCAAAAACTTAAATGTTTTTGTCGAGCAAAACTTTTCAGACTTGATGACATATGGTTTGCCATTCTAACGCTAGAGATTTTTATCTATAGTCCATCACAAGTCAGCCAGTTTCAGCCAGACGTCACACCTTTTCACGCTAAATATTTGTTGTCCTAAAACATTCTGTTTAGGGGCGCCTTATGATGAGGTCTTGACGCAGGTGTCCCTGGTTCAGTTCCCTGCTCTGGGCCATTTGCTTCATGTCTTCCCCATTTCTCATTCTGCTCTTCCCCCCGTCCAGCTACTAATGAGTAATAGCCACTAATGCCATGAAAACCATCTCTTAAAAATCGTTATTTTTGCCAGTATCTATTCTGTTTATTAAACATCAATAATTGAGTCGGTTTCAAAGGTATATCAAGTCTTTTAAAAGTTATAGTTTCACAATTACTTTTTTTGTCATACCGCTCTTACAGTTCAAAATCCCTTTATTGCATGCCAAAGAAAGTGCTGGAAGGACTCAGAATTAGGGCTGCAGCTATCGATTATTTTTGTAATCGTTTAATCTAGCACTTTATCGATTCGATTACTCGATTAATCTGATTTTTTTTACGTTTTTAAATAACCAAAACAAATCATGCATAACGAAAAATTTTGTGGCTGTAAAATGATAGAGAACACCAACTCCAATATTTGGCTCCAAAACTAAGCCCATTTATAGTATATATTTGTTTATTTACTTGACAAAATAACAGTCAACAGCAATAATGTAAGTTAATAAACTAAATGGTCCATCCACTTTTTTGTGAAAAAGCTTTTGTGAAAAGTTGCAATGTTTTTGTTATTTTCTTCTTCGCCAGTCACTAATATTGTTTGAAAAGCAAGCAGAGTTTGAGACGATATTTTCACTTAAACCTTAGCAAAACAAAATGACTGTCCTTTTTAACTGTTGAAAAATCTAAAATGTCACCATCTCAGATTGGGTCCCCACTAGAAGACAATCTCTGCTTTTACTTTGATGTTAAAGGTCCCACCCTGGGCCCCTTTAGCCCCTCTTTATTCAGCTCCTGGACCTCCCTGCTCAGGAGGACTGAACGTTTAGGAATAATCAAATATTAATCATTCTAAACACTCACATGAGTCTCCGTGTCTTACTTTGGTTGCAGCGTAGCATGAAGTTTTGTGATTTTTGATGCTGTAATGTTGGAGCATTTTTTGTCGCAGACAGAGACGTTACGGCACTTAAAACCCTGTTTTCATCCTTCCACAAGCAGATACTGAAAATAGAGAAAACGCAATTCTCCACTTGGCCAGAACTTTTTGGTTTTTTTAAGATTCATTTTCTGTGCCGAAATACTGCGTTTACGCATGGATGACAGGCCAAACCGTAGAATAATATCTCCGTTTTGTGTACGCGTGGACAAGACTCTCTTGCGATGGAACGTGAATAAGTATACTACTTAAAAATATCAAAGCTAAACATCATATCTCAAACAGCATCATGACATCGCTACAAATACAGTATTAAAATTAGTGAACATCAACGTATAAGGGTTTAGGTTACGTTACCTTGTTTTGGTGACGCTTGGTGAAAAATCACGAGGATGTTTTCTGATGTTGGATAATTGAGCTCGTATTGCTGTGGTATGCTAGCTCTACTTCGCAGTACATACACTGTACTTTGTTCTCTTATTTTTTTCAAAATGTAGCGATCCCATAATTTACACATTTTCTGCCGGTTTTGGGCATCTTTACTCCGATCGCGCGAACTAAATTCAAGCTGTATGACGCGCTGCTGTTGTGCTTCGCACAGGTGCGAACAAAACAACGGTCCGTGTGGAACAATCAGATCTCTGCGCGTATCTTGCGTCATAGGATTTTAACGAGGCTTCGAGGCAAAGTTTTTGCCTCGAGCAATTTTTGGAATCGAGTAAAATCGAGTAACTCAACGAATCGCTGCAGCCCTACTCAGGATTAGGCCTATGGGAGTTTTTTTTTTTTTTTTTTTTTTGGTGTATGGAGCATCTAAGTAAGGCTGTGCTGCCACTACCCCACATGTTTCTACACACTTGCAGTTATCTGGTTGAAAGAAGACTAAAACCCTTACTTCTTGCTTCCATAAACCCAAAGTCATCTGTGTATATTTGCGAATAAAAACACAGTTAGTGAAAACCAAGATAGCCACTGATCACTGTAATTAAAGTAACAATGATGTTTAAACAAAAGTTGGAAAACTCCCAGGGGTTTGACTATTAACCGGCTGACTGCAGGCTCTAATATTCGGTCTAATTAATCAGATAATAGCTCCTCAGACTTCAAGTGTTACTCAAACAGTGAGGATTGGGGATTTATTGTATTATCATAATGAAAAAATTCTCATGACGAGAATTTCAATTAATCAGAACGGCGATAAATTCTAATTATGTTTGAAAGCTCAGAAAACTTTTAATTTATTTTCACTATTTTTCCACAGTTTGTTACATGAGAGTATCAATAAATCTCTAATAAACTCCAAAATATTATAAAATACAGTTACTGTATGGAGTTAAGTGACAATATTACACTTCTATATGTCAGTTTTAAGAGGAATATTGTATTTCTGGGGCTTTGATGGCTGTGACATCCAGTCACAATCATAAAATTACAAACAGAAGACTTAAAAGAAGTTACAAGTTGTTTTTGTTATTGTCGTGTTTATCGTTACGGCAATAAATACCACAAAATATCCATCCATCCATCCATCCATTTTCTGAACAGCTTTTTCCTCAAGGGGTCGCAGGGGGGCTTGTGCCTATCTCCAGCTGTCAACGGGCGAGGTACACCCTGGACAGGTCGCCAGTCCAAAATAGACCACAAAATATGATAAAATTTTAAGTGTAAAGCACAGATCTCAAAAAATACAATCCCTTTTTAAAACTAATACCATTCAGCAGATATTTTAATATACTTATGATGTATCACAATCAACAGAGCAGAATATATATGGTGACATTATCACAACTGCAATTATCAGTACACAACTCTTTCCGTAGTAGAAGTAATTTTTGCTTTTATTTAGAACAGCGAGATAATGCCGTAAATTTGTGTCAAATCTTTTTGTTAAAACAATGTTACCCCGAAGCTCAGACTTATAACTCATTTTCTTACATGCATTTTAAATATATTTATTATTTTAATTCAAGCATGGGCAATTTTCCTATTGTTATCTTATAATATCCATACATAAACTAAAAAAAACTCTGTTTCTGTGACACAGTACGATTGATACGATGCGATTCATTCGATTTGTTTTTCTCCTTTTTGTTAATCTTTAAACAAATTTATACTCTATTTACATGACATGACCTGTATAGCTGCAGTGGCAGGGGCGAAAATTTTTTGGCAGAGCCAAGGCCCCCAAAAGAGGTGAGATTCAGGAGAGACAACAGTGCACCAATGGGCAAAAGACCAGGAATCAAAGAACGGATCAGAAAATCCTAAAAAGACTAAGATAGCTATAAACAGGTAATTTTCAGATAGATTTAAAGTTTTCTTAATATGGTTAAGAATTTTGCTCAGGATTCCATACTCCTTACTGAGTACATATAATTGCAAATTTTAAATTTTAACATTCTTTTGGTGATATGAACATTACAAAGGACATACTGAACAGACTATAAACATGCTGTTAGGGATGCAAAAAAAAACAAAACATCATAAATGTCATGTTATAAATAAACATTCTGAGTATGTCTTTTTTTTTAAGAAAGTCATCCATTTTAGCTTGTGTTATACTGAATCTTAAGATCTCAGAGGTATGAATCATGGAGAGATCCATAAAATACTTATTATTAGCATTAGCATTAGTGGTTGTTTGAAAATGGCTTTAAAATTCACTAAATCTTGTTTTTTAAACCGGACACTTTGAAATCAGGACTAAATATTTCTATTTTCTTCTGTTTTAGCAAACTATTGAATACCTTTACATATATCCTTGGATTTCGAATTTACTTTTTTATTGTAAACCACTTTCATTTGAAAATGTGCTATACAAATATAATTGCCTTGCCTAAATTATAGAAAGTTACTAAAGGAAATGTCTAGATGACTGCATACTGAAAAAACCTATACGTGTTTACAATTTATTATTATTATTATTGCTATTAGTATTATTATTTGTATTATTGATGTTGTCATTGTTGTTTGTTGCAATTTTTATTTAAAATAGTCAGTTAAATAATTGAAACCTTTTATTTTATTTCAAATTATAGCTTAAGCTATAAGGGGCATAGGATATTATTAAAAGAATAATAATTCAAATCTATGAAACTTACACCACAAACCCTGAGGCTTCATGAACATCTCTTTTATGACTGCTGCAGACCAGTTCTTGTTTTTTAATTGGAACAGATAAATATCTTGTATTCTTGACAGGTATATTTTGATTTAATTTTACTTTTTGTTGTTCAATCGGCTTTCATTTGTTTAGAAGGGAATGCTTTGATGTCTGGTGCAGCTGAGTTTTGCTCGAGGGTTTAGCCTATATCTATTATATAAGGAACATTCAAAACATAACATCTCAGGTTACCAGTATATATATATATATATATATATATATATATATATATATATATATATATATATATATATATATATATATATATATATATATCCGCGGGTAGATGATGGACGAATTTCAGGGCCGCTGTGGGAGACCGCATGACCGGTTTGGAGAGCTTCCGTCCGCCCTGAGCACGGTGCTGTGGCCGACCTTTTTATGCATCCAAGTGTTGGGCTCACTTGTGGCTTGTTATGGTATTCTTTAGACTATAGATTCTCAAGCATTTAATTTGTTCGTTTTCCCTCCCAATAATAAACTATTATTATCATTCCTATTATCCTGTGATAATTTCTGAATCGACGATGGAATATCAGGTTATGCGGTAAGTAAATCGGTCTGAAGCCGTCACATTGTTATAGGGTCTAGTGCCAATTAAAATGAAATAAATTAGGTTATATAAATTAACCTCTTATTTATGTTAGTCCATAGCCAAGTTCATGCTGTATGTTTTCATTTATGTCTACATTGTCAACAAATGTTTTTTTTTTAATTACTGTCATTGCTATAGACCTACATGTTTGTTTGCTTTCTTTTAAAATAAAATCAAAAATAAAATAATAATAATAAAACAAAATCTTCCTTCCTTCTTTGTAATCATGTAAAGTACCTAAAATTGCCTTGTGTTGAAAGTGTGCTATATAAATATATAATTGCCTTGCCTTACATATAAGACTTACCAGGGTCTTGTAGTCTAGTATGTCCAAGCGCGCCGCTGTGACCACCGTGCTGGTAGGGCAGGTAAGTCCCGGGATGGTGTGAGCTCAAAGGAGCGTGGTACGGCGGATAGCCAAGCGAGCGGCCGTACGTGGGTGCTACGGTCGAGAATGTCCCGTCGTGCTGCGCAGCCCCCCCCACAGCGTGCAGACCGTGGTAATGGTTGTGGGCCAGGCCGGATGAGGACTGCTGGTGTCCGTGGTAGCCGTGACCGCCGAACTCCAAAAACGCCGACTTTGACGGGTCAGCCGAGACTAATGCGTCCGATATTGAGCTCATAGTCATCGCAAATGTGAGGAGCAGTGATGCGGTGCGGAGGAGAAATCTACCTCCAGGCGGAAGCCATTGGAAAATGACCAACTAACGTAGATATTCAGCAGAATTTTCCCAACCGATTTTTTTAGCGATGACAGTATCCGAGCTGCTCTATGAAGAAAGCGGTGGTTACAACAACGGGTTTATCTGGCTCTGTTCTCAGCTACATCCCAGCTGAAAGCTCCAGTAACATGCTGCGTTGAAAAGCCATTAAGTCCAGTCAAGTAGAGTCGTGCAAGTAAAAGTTAAATCAAATAAACCAACTGCAGGAAGTCAGAAAAGAAGCTCCCAACAATCGTTTTTAAGTTTCTGTCTGTTGGTAAAGAAAATAAACCAACCAAACTTTTACTACTCTGGCATTTAGTCCGGGGAGGTAATAAGACTGAAGCAGCGCGGAGGACTGGAGTATGTGATCCTCTTCTTCTTCACAACCCACAGTCCGTCACAGACGTACACACACATATACACAACACAGTCTACACGCAAAAATATGCACTGCAGTGATTGGCTGCAGCGCGTCACCGAAGTGAACAAATCAAACGCAGTTCCGAGCGCTTTTGTGGCTCACCGAGCGCGTGGACTTTGTGAATGTCAATGGGAATTCTTAAAAGGATCAGAACACAATCGACAGCACATCGACTTAAGTAACAGATAATTCCGTGGGGAAATAAGTAAATGCATTTGGCGCATTTAGACCGACTGTTCTTCTGGAGGATCTCTGGCTTATTTCTTATCTCGCATTTGTCTTTTTCGAAGATTTACATCAATAGGGAAGAAAGAGAACACTACTTTTATATAAGTCAATAGAAAATATGAAAATCTTTAATAAAATAACGGTTCAAATGTGTTGTTAGATTCAACTTTGACATACATTAATGGCATTTCTTTTTGATTTAATGTTTTGGGAGAAATTACTTCTTTTTTTAAATCAGCAATCGTCATGTATATCAAAATAAAACACCGTTAAAAAACGCTACGCATTTGGTCACTGTGTGGGATAACTGCAACAAACATCGCTCCCCTATAGAGAAAATTTAAGCTCGGGATTTTTGCAAAATAAATCCTGAACTGTTTAATTTCACTCAGGTTACAGAGTAAGCCCCGTGCTGTGGGCCTTCTCTTAAATACAGCTTTTTAACATAACCCAATTTTAAAAGATTCTGAAGGTGCATCAAATTTCCACACACTATTTTAAAAAATCATTCAAAACTATATTTAATTTATCCTACCCCTGAGCCTTGTGTCATTCTGGTTTTCCTTCAGGTTTTAATTACATAACATCTTATTTCTAAAAAGGAAGGCAGCAATAATAGGCCACAAGGGATCCATTATGGAGCACTGCAAACAAAGTTTTAGTATTTCACTAATAAAATCAGTGAAACAATCTGCAAATTATTTTATTCTGACAGATCTGAATCAATGTTTCAAAACAAAAATATCAAACCAAGGACACTGGAGAAAATTAGTTAAAACAAATGTTAAAACTGTGCACACATGTAAATAAATCATTACACATAGTGCTTCAGCAGTGTGCGCTCCAGAATTGCATGAAGAAATATTGCAGTTTTTTTTTTTTTCAATACTTATGGTCAATTTTCAGGTTCTTTATGTTGTGAAGACATACCTGAGAGTATCTTTACATTCAATAAATTACCTATTTTTAAATTTTGCATGATGATTGTTTTAGATAAACTCATTCCAATAAAGATATCAATTTATTGACATAGAAAATAAGAGATTATTGTTTTCCTTGCCTTATTTTTATTTTATATTACCTCCCTTACTATAGTTTTTGATTCACAGCAGACAAAGGTAAAATCAACAGCAAATAGATACAATTAAACACATTTTTGGCCTCCCTTCTAAGTATTTTAGACAAAAAAACCTTTCTTAGAACATAAAAAGATTTAATTCAGAAATTACAAACCTTCAACAAAATTTAAGGATTCTCCTCTAAATACTTTATATTGTACTTTAAAGCAAGAAAAACAAACATTAAAAGGCAAATGCAAACGTTTTAAATTATACATTCTATGCAAAAACAGAAAAAAAGTGTGCCAGAGCTGAAAAAAAATGTTATTGCAGCTACTACTGGATGCATATTCTGTGCAGATTTTTTTTGTAGTGCAGCCTCTGAGAAATATGACGTGGGTAAACTGCAATGGAATATACCAAGAGCTCCTGGGAGTTCTGGTCTTGAGTTCTTGTGACATATGGAATGTCCTTGACAACAAGAACTTTGTTTTTGTTCTTGCAGCCTTGAGTAAAATGACAAATTATTCTGTTCTTGCAAAGTATGTGCAGGCCTTTAGAAATTTGTGCGAGAACTAGTTAAAGGGAAAGAAAGCTGACTTCAAAGCTTGAAGGACTCTCTTCAACGTCACTTCCAGGCTGGCAGAGGTTAAATCTTCTCACAAAAGTCACCCCAAAAGCTAAAATAATTTTTGTATTATGAGTTCTTTTTTATTTTGAAACAGTTCCTAATATATTTTTTCAAAACAGAGGTTTAAGGGAGCCTCTTACCTGCAACCTGCTAGTGAAAGAAAACAATGTAGCAAAAGAAAAGCAACAACTACTGAAAGACTGAAGAGCTTAAAATACAGTGTATTCTTTGTGTACTTTGGGATAAACATTTTATGAATTTATTTTACAACGCATTCGCATATTTTATTAAAATATTGCTCTAATACAAAAAAGGGTTTAAGATATTTAAAATATATAATCCCTTGAAGTTGATGTTTATGTACCTGACCCAAAGCTCTCTCTTTGTGAAAATCCTTTTAGCATGTTTTGGATGTTTTAAAGGAAGTAGGATTAGTTTAAGCTATATTTATCCAACAGACTCCAGCTTGTAACATTTGTCTCAATTGATCTTGGAATTCCCTAAGGCCCTGTATTTGGACTGTTGCCATTTAAAAAAAATTATTAGTCAATATATCAATATTTCCAGAGGGTGTGACTCATGTCCAAACATTTCAGTTATGTGTACAACTACCTGGCTGATAAGGCTGAGCTATTGAAAATAATAAATTTGATGAAGCAAGTTTAGCACTCAGGTTTTTCTAACAGCAATGGAAAGACTTTCCAAAATACAAGAGTTTATCTCAGTATCAAATAAAATGAACCGATACCATGAAAAGATACTTAAAATGTTTATTTTTACCTTGAAATTTCAGCTTTGTTGTCATTTTTAATAATATTTTATTTTTTTCTGATTCACCATCATTTGCTGTAACAAGCAGAGAAGAAAATAAAACCTGTCTTCCAATGCTTTGCTTTTTTTTTGTGGATTGTAGGAGTATCGGCATTGGCATTTGATATCGGCAACTACTCAGATCCAAGTATCGGAATCGTATTGGTTTGAAAAAAGTGGTATTGTTGCATCCCTACTAATTAGCACAATTTGGTTCATGTCCCAGCAACCAATTCACAATGCAAAGCTGGAGCGAAGACAAAATACTGTTTGGGTGAAGTCATGTTTTATTAAATAATTTGTAAAGTTATAAATTTGTAAGCTCAGGAAAACTGATTTGATTTTATGGATAAGTAACCATTAGTTTTTATCTTTTGGCATTACAAAAAAATAATTTTAAAATTATTTTAAAAACTATTTTTTGGTGTTTAATATTTTTTTAAAGCCGATCTGTATTTTGAATACAGATAAATAACAATCTTAACTGATTATCAGCACCAGTAGCCTGGTGTGGCAGACCACGCAAAAAGATAAAATATTTTTATCAGCATAATGCACAGAGCTATATTTAGCATGTAGCACAGGCTACGGATCTCTCTGTGGTGGTGGAAGGGAGTCACTAATGTTGCATGATTAAAATGTATCTAAAATTTTTACACATTTCTTTTTGTCTCCCAGGGTAGAGTACAGCATATGCTATATAGGGGTGATGTCACAATTATGTACTGAAATTACTCCTTTTCCTGTTGAAACTGAAGGTGGGTTTAACGCAATGCATTGTGAGATTATTAGTCATTACCAGTGTTGGGCAAGTTACAAAGAAATTGTAATACATTTCACATTACTAGTTACAATGTAAAAAATGTAATATGTTTGCATTACATATTACTGTCTTAAAAATGAAACTGAGTTACACTACTTTAAGTCACTTTTGGCAAAACATCTTAAATATCTAACACGACTTCTAACCACTGTAACTTCAATATACATTTTAAACAAGTGTCACACCACAAATACTGTATTTTAAACACGATTTTAGTAAAATTAAGTCTCTAGCTCCTTTGCATGCCTTCTATTTCATGGTAATGTTTGTTAAATCTAATCAAAAAAAGGTGCTGAAAGTTATCATCACAAAGATGGTTGACAAAGATTAGATGCCTGGAATCTTACAGCAGATGGTTAGGAAAAGAGTGTGAATAATGTTTAAATGTACAGTCGGATCTTTTCCTCAGCCGTCCTGATTCTCTGATGTTTTAGTTTTGAGCAACAGGAAGTGGATGGTGGCTCTTGTTCTACCGTATCCAACTTGATTTGGTCTGTTTCATTAGTTGGCCAGAAATTTTTTTTTAAACGCAATTGTAACTTGAGTTACTGACATTGTAACTAGTAATATATTGCTGCATATTTTGTAAGTAATGCATTACATTACTCAGTTACTGAAAAAAGTAATATATTCCTGTAACTAATTACTTTTGTAATGCATTACTCCCAACACTGGTCGTTACAGCAGGAGGTCTGTCGTTGTAGTCCAGTCCTGTCATAATAGAAATGGCTTACAGTTTCCTCATTTCAAAATAAGTCAATCTCAAAAAATATGTTTTCAATTACATTTGTGACATCTCATTCAATATATTACATAAACCTCACAAAACCAATACAATAAGTTGCAATAACAGTTGTCCCACTAAGTCCCAGAAAATCTCTTGATGACTGAAATTACTACACGATAGCTATGTAATATTGCCAACTGTAACCACATTTCTCTTCAATGGATTCTTATGAGGTTTTAAATAGATTTAAAAATCCCAGTAAAATATGGAGCCTGTAAAAGCTGAGTTGAGCTCAGTTTTACATAAACACGCCATTATTTGACTTTGATTCCAAGATGTCTTCAGAGTACATGTCTCGCTTGTTGTTCCAATATATAGATGATCCAGGGATTATAGTAGGCATGTGAAACAGGTCCCAGTGTCCACACAAGATAGAAGAGTTCCCTATGCTTCTGATTCAGCTTGATATATGCAAATTACCACTATGTTATCTGAACTATGGCTTCTGATCCCCTCACAGCCCTTGAATGTTTTTCCCATTATAATAAAAAGCTTCTGATTATTTTTAGATACCTTTCTTGTGACAGACAAACTACAATAAGGCAATATTGTGAGGTAAAAGAAAAAAATGTGTTTCAACAAATAATTTTACAGATAAAAATGTCAAATGTTAGTTAATCATTTCTATTCTGCTTCACCAAGTCAATACTTTATGAAGCATTCTTTTTTTTCAGTGATTAGAGCTACATTTCAATTAGAGTCTGTTTCATTAGCTTTGTACATCTAGAATGTGTTTTTCCCCTCTTTGCCAGATAGCTGAAGCTCAGTCAGATTGAGTGGAGAATTCCTAAAAACATTACATTTTGATGAACAATGAGATGACAGATAGATGTTTAAACTGAATTACCCCTTGGGAAATAATAAAGTCTATTGCTTCAACTTAACATTTTAAACTTTGAAAAAAGGAATTATTTTTATTTATTTTACAGAATAAAAGAGAACTAAGGCAAAATTATGAACTAGAAGAATGTAGAATGTAGTAGTGTTTGTATTGAACAACAATGCAAATTTATTACTGTAGCGTGTATCATACTAACTGGATAGTAACAGTTGTTTGTGCCTGAAGATAGAGCTGACAAAAAATGAGAAAAACAAATCCTTCTTTATAGAGCCAGGTCTGTTATTTACTGCTAATGTTTCGCTTGGCCTTTTTTTTTTGAGCCCCTTTGGACATTTTTTGAAGTTAGCAGGTAGAGACATCCAGTATAGGTGCAAATTATATGTCTCTTAGAATAAAATTGTGCAAATTGATTAACAAACAGCAGAAGTCCAAAACCAAGCATAAAAATACTCTAAATTTGAAAATCATTCCATTCAAATTATGTTTTTGCTAAAAACTGTTACATCACATAAAGAGTTGTCTATGCTTTGATATACCTGCAACCCTTACTTGTTGGCCTAAAGGGAGGTAATTTCTCATCTGGTGTTTGTCTGGGGAGATGTGATACTGTCAAATGCAAAAGCTGGAGCTCATGTTGTGCAGCTTGTGGGAACAGTTGAAGGTCATCTTACACCTTTAGGAAAAAAGGGCAAAGGGTTTTTGACAGCCGTAAAAATATCCTAAAGAAACTAACCTCATGTTATGTAAGCCTCCAACCATAAAACTTTATTTACTTTATGAGACAGATGAACAGAAAGTAGTCCTCATTTATGAAGTGAAATGACAATGACAGATTTATATCAACAGTGTTTACTGAAATCTGAAAAATGTGTTGCGTGTTTTCTTCAGTTTTCTTTCCTCTAATACTCCTGAATAAATTATATTGCAACACATTGCCCTCAATTTGAATTGATATATTGGGCAAGGATTAATTAGAGAAGCAGCCAATAGTGTCACCTCTGGAGGAGTGCCAGGAAATTACAGCTCAGGTGAGGGAATCTACTGACTGGAAAACTATTAGATGAGTACTCCTCCTCTGTCAATCATGTTTTCAAGTCTTGTTTTTGGTTTGTCACCAGCACAGTAGGAAGAATGTGCTCTGGTCAGATGAAACCAAAACTGAACTTTTTGACCTGTCTGCATAACACTATGTGCACTAGAAAACTAACAGCAAGTCACCTAAAAAATATATTTGCCATAGCAAAACATAGTGGTGGCAGCATTATTCTGTGATAATGTGATTCTTAACCACAGACACGAAAGCTCGTCAAGATTGACAGTATGATGTGTGGAGCAATCCTGGAAGAAAACCTTGTTGAAGGACTTGAGAAAGTGGCAAAGGTTGCCCTTCCAGCAGGAGAGTGACTGAACATACGACCAGAGAAACGACCAGAGAAAGAATCGACTAGTGTGGATTAAAAGTATTAAAGGACATGTTTCAAACACATTCTGAAAACAGTTTACAAGAAGAGTCCAGAATGAGTCAGAGACCACCTGAGCTAGGTGAGAATTTTGTTTTCTCTGTCCAGTGTTCACTGAGTAAATGTCCTTTTGTCCATATTTGTGATGCCATAATCAGTGTTTTTCTTTTAGAATCTTCTTGAATTGGCTCGATGAGAGTCACACGCAGAACAGAGGTTGACATGGAAAAAAGGATTACATGTAAATACTAAACTCCTGCACCTCCCTTAGCCTGTATGATGAGGTCAACGCAGCCTCCGTGCCTTCTTAAGACTGTAATTATGGCGTCCCTATTATGGAGTGCAGAACAAAGGCAAGCCCTGCAGCCCTGTAACAGCCGGGGAGCAGAGGGATGTGCTGCAGTACCTATTCACTCTGCATTTAATAACAACACTCCTCAACGCTCTGCAGACAGTGTGGCGTCAACCCGCCCACGTGTGTCTCCTTCGAAATTTTAGAGTATGAGAGACTGACTGGAGGGAGCAGGGCGTGTGTGAGAGAAGAGAAAAGAGAGGCAGGCTGTCATGCGTTAATGTACAGAATGTTGTAGGATGACTCAAAATTGTAATTTACCTCATTACAGGTGTGGCCTGTATACAGGTATGGCCTTTTGAGCTAGGTTCCTCCTCAAAACAAGGCATTTCCTAAAAAAGGGGGATATGACATTGGTTGCTGTAACAAGCTTGGGTGTGTTCATATTTTTCTTATATATCAGTTAAAAATTCTGTCCTTTCTGTTAGTTAAAGGTTTTCTTCCAGAAGAGTCCTTTTTTTATTTATTAAATACACCGTTTGTACTTGTACTGTCGAGTGATTTTCTTACCTGAGCTTTGACTATTTGCAGCTTGTCCAGAGGTCATTAATGCTGTCCTTGACAGACAGCGCCGGCGCTCCGCCCACGCGCATCATGCACTGTGCATAGGGTGTGTTTAGGGCAACAACCTGGCTGTGGGAGCACCAACTGAGCTTATGAAAAAAAATGTATACTAAAGATAGACTAAGAATTAAAAAAGATGTTAATAGTAAGCAATATAAAAAGAAAACAAGACATAAAGAAAAAAGAAGGACCTCTTTCCCATCCGTCGTCACAGTTATCTTCTTCTGAAGCAACACTTCTTTACAGAAAAAAAGGTTAATAAAAAAGCAACATCAGGCTTAGATCAAAAATAATTTACTCTTAACAGTGGTGTTAAAGGTTTTTATATGGACCTTAATGTAAAGATGTTCTTAAGAGTTTGAAGATTTTGTTTTGTTTTATTAAGTTCCTCCTAATAAATCTTCCTCAAGAAAAAAAGTTTCCTCTGTGAGCTCAGATGTCTGTGCTGTTTTGAAACAGAAATAAATAAAACATATTTGTCAACCCAAATGCTTAAATAACTATCATAAAAATAAAACAAAAAAACTGTCAAGGTAAAGTAAGAACTTAAAAAAAATCAGCTGTTATTAATCATGAGTTAACTCTATGGACATGATTTATCATGATTAAATATTTGGCTCATCAGTAACTAGACAAACCTATATCAAATTAGGTTTTTTCTCTCTGCTGATATTTTTTAAACGTAGGCCAAGGGGAACACCTGCTACTGATTGTGTAATTTGAAGAAAAAAGGCCATTTTACAGTTATGCTAATCTCCTCCCATCATTTTTACAGTTTTTTATTTGTTTACAGAATGTTTATATTGTGCCTCTCTAGTTCTTCTCGATAAAGGTTAAATAGTTTTTAATTTTGTCACGTCACATGCCCATGATTTATAAGGAAACATAAACCTATAATAAATGTATTGCAGTTTTTTTTTTACCATGGCTTAAAAAATAATTTCAGTTTAAAAACAAATATGACACATTTTCTTCGTGTGTTTGAATGCAGGCTCAATGTACAAGTATATGCAGGGAGGAATTTAAGCCAAGGAAAGAAATTCAGATCAACCATCAGTGCACAAGATCAGCTGCCAACCATCAGGTCTGTGGCTTCTGCTAAATACTGGTGCATTGTGAATCTGTTACATAGTTCTAAAGAATAACAGTGCTTACACACCGAAATCGATAGACGCGACCAAAAAGCGCGACACGCCCCTACCTGGTCGCTTGCACATTCGCACCTGGAGGCGTGTCCAAAGCGAACTGACTGCGCTTTAAAATATGTCATTTTCACGCGCGTGCACTGGAAATGTGCAAGTATCCTCGATGGGACCGTTCTGCTGCACTCCTCCTCCCTCCCTCCTTCTCACCGACCCTCCAGGAGCTCCCAGTGGACTCTGGTCTATGAGTTGACCACGTTAAATGTCGGGACCGCTCCTGCAGGAGTAGACCCAGTTGAGCAGTGGCATCAACACCCACCCAGTTTGTGCCGTTAAGGTCCAAGCTTTGCCTGCTGCCACACCAACTACCAAGCTGAGCAGCTGTCCATATGTCTGCTGTTAGTAAAAAATTATATGTGAGCGGTGCAGGAGGTGCTTTGGTGGAGACATCACCAGGCCTGGGTGTCCAGGTGAGGAAGCTGTTTTGTGGCCACAGTGGCTCCTGTCTAAATTTTTTAACCTCTTTATGAAGTTTTACTTTTTTTATTTCTGTCTCTGTATAAAAAACAGCTGGTGTCATGCAGCTTGGGGTGATTAGCCATGGTGCTTATCAGTTTACATGTCCTGCTGATGCTGTGACTCCATTCACTCAGTTTATAGCATCACTGACACCCGTCAGCTGATTGGTTGTCGCGGCGCGACTTGAAGCTGTAGTTCAGATTTCTCCAACTTCTGCGTTAGACATATTTTTGCTCGCGCCAGAAACGTACCACCCACACTACTTGGTCGCGCAAATCAGGCAGAAAAGCTTTTTCGCGACACAAATCTGCTTCTGACGTGTTGTGGGATCCCCAGTCACGCTTCATCACACTCCTCTCTGACTTTATATGTAAACCGGACTCTCTGGTCGTGTCTATTGCGTTCGTTGTGAAAGCACCGTTAGAAGGTGAAGTTCAAGTGTTGATTATGTTATATTATTTAAATATTAAGCTGGTCTATGGACTTACATTTAGTATTTATTAAAGACACGTTACTAATAATAAATAGAGAGATGCACTAGCACATAATGTGGTATCGTTCTTTTTTTCGGTGGTGGGGGGGGCACAGAACATTTGTGCTTAGGGCACCTGAATGGCTAGCACTGGCCCTGTTGACAGACCTGTTTAGATTTCCATAAATGGCTTGGTAGGTTTGCTGTGTCATGCCTGGCTTAGTCACTCTGCTTCAGCCCAACACTTTGCCAGAGGGCAAAGCATCTACCTGATGTTTCAGCACAATACTCTCAAATTTTACGATGGATGAACGTGTATCATCTCCGGATAAACCTTTCGTAAATTGAACTGCTTATCTTCCCTGTGTAAAGCTCTTTGAGTGGTCAGCAACACTAAAGAAATGATATATAATTTCAGTCCATTTACCATTTGTCCAAATTTGTATGTTGCTTGAGACAAAAGCCTAAACTGCACTCAGGTGGACATACTGCTAGTACACCTGAATTACCCTACTGTGGGACAGCAAAGGGAATATCTCTTTTCTCTTTTGGTCTGATACACAAAAGCCTAATAAAATACTTTCCTGTATATGGTTATAGTATGACAAAATGAGGAACATTTTAGAGCGCATTTGTATATTTCCAAGACAAGGGCAAATTTGTAATTCCAAATAAAAGGATATTGACAGGGCAACAAAACATATGGTTAAATGGTCAAATTAATTGGTTTAAAATTGGCCATTAGCTGCCCATACTTTTAAACATCAGCATTCACAAGAAAAACTGTTTAAAAAAATGTAAGTTAATGAGAGCAAGAAGTTCAAGTTTGTGATTTTCGAAGGCAAGGGCATCAAATGAGATCTTTACAAATTAAATTATAATAATTTAGAACTATTGATTTGACTCTTGAACCAAGCTCTAGTGCACATAGCTGATCTTCAGCCGTATGATGAGCAACAACAGGGCTGGACTGGGACCAAAGATTGGCACTGATATTTATTTACATCATGGTCTAAGATAATCATCTGCAAAATATTCACAGCAAATGGCATAAAAGAGGGTATTTGTGTGCGTTGTATAGACAGCAGCCTACAAAACTCACAGAGTTGTTAATCGTTGAGAATGGCCAGCTTCAGAATTCCATCTTGAAAGGAGAATGGATCTCAAAGAAACACTGCCACCGAGGTCTTTTCAGAGTTTTTATGCAACATGCTATTTATGGTTATGCAGATAGACATTTAGTTTGTAAGAGCATATATAGTATATAGAGTACAAGCTCTAAAAGTGGCAGTGAGGGATACAGAAAGCAGAGTTGGGGTCAGCGATACTAGATCAATCTGATAAATTCATTTTTATATACATCCCAAAATGTTGTCATTATATATCGTATCCATATTAAATACAAGACTGTGACATATAAAATAATAAGATTTGATATTATTTAGAAGATAGGTTAAAGTCAGTGATACATGTGTTTAAACAACATGCATACTCAATGAGCAGACAAACAATTGCACAAAACTGAAGGTTGGTGATATTTTCCCCATTTATAAGTAGTTTACTGAGCGTCTCTAAACCACACTGCTCACAAGTGACCACACAGAGCTGATCCAGCCACTGTGTCAGTGGAAGAACTTAAAATGTTAAAAACCAAGATTAATTTCTGTCAAATTCAAAGTGACAGTGTGTTTTTGCAGTACATGTTTGAAAATAGCCATTAAAATATTATGTAATAATAATTACGTAAAGCACATTAATTGAAAAATATTGGCAATATAGTAAAATATGACTTTAAAAATTTGTTTTAAAACACATAGGCGTGGGTCCTCTTTTCAAGGGAAAGCCATATTGGATGACGCACGGAACTATTAAAACATTGATTTCGCCTCAAAATGCAAAAAAGCTTCTCCATAAATACATTTTTACCTCTTCGCTAGTTCCAAACGATGAAAGAGAGACTGATGTGCTCGTCATGTTGCTGCAAATAGGTAATTCTCAGGGAAGTGAGCGTTTGAAAACAGCACTAGTTGGACCTCTGTTGTTGAGTTTCTTACTCGAAGACACCGCATGCTTGTGATAATTTAGGTATGCACTGCCCCCTACTGGCTGCTCTGCTTACCTGTGTGCGCACCGTAGTCAGTGGGAATGCTTTGATTGGACTCTATATTTTTTCGGCCATGCGACATACCCCATATGAGGTATGTAACTAGCTAGACCAGTTATAAAATGTTACAATGATTTGTAGATAGTCACAAGAACAATGAGAGCTGCAAGGAGGAGTGGTGAGAACCAGTACTGAAGAGGGGAAGACCAGAGGTGAATATTAAAGGTTGGATATGGAACTTGAGCATCATAAAATAGTTACAAAAATTTCAGGAACATTAAAAGGGGCCTGCCACAGTGTGCGTAGTCACTACCAACCCCAATAAGAGCTCCTGTTGACAAATTCATTAAGGGTTTTACCATTTAGGACTGTGTATTACTGTATTGTATCATATAGTACTGTGTAGCACTGTATTGTACAACATAGTACTGTGTAGTACTGTAGTTTAACATGCAGTAGTGTGCAGTACTGTATTGTACCGTGCAGTACTGTGTACTACTATATTTCACCATGTAGAACTGTGTAGTACTCTATTATACCATGCAGTACTGTGTAGTACTGTATTTTACCATGTAGTACTGTGTAGTACTGTATTGTACCGTGTACTTCTTTATTGAACTGTGTAGTACTGTGTATTAAGATGTAGTACTATGTAGTACTGTATTGTACCATGCAGTAATATGTACTATTGTATCATACATTGTAGTACTCTGTAGTACTGTATTTTACCATGTAGTACTGTGTACTACTTTAGTGTGCCATGTAGTACTGTGTAGTACTGTACTGTGTTGTACTATATTATACCACATAGTACTGTGTAGTACTGTATTTGACCATGTAGTACATTGTAGTATTGTATTTGATCATGTTGTACTGTGTAGAACTGTATTGTACCATGTAATACTGTGTAGTACTGTATTGTACCATGTAGTACTGTGTAGTACTGTATTATACCATGTTGTACTGTCTAGTACTGTATTGTACCATTAAGTACTTTGTAGTACTGTATTGTACCCTGTAGTACTTTATTGTGTAGTATAGTACTGTATATTAATATGTAGTACTTTGTAATACTGTATTGTACTATGTAGTACTGTGTAGTATTGTATCATACATTGTAGTACTCTGTAGTACTGTATATTAATATGTAGTACTTTGTAATACTGTATTGTACTATGTAGTACTGTGTAGTATTGTATCATACATTGTAGTACTCTGTAGTACTGTATTTGACCATGTAGTACTGTGTAGTACTTTAGTGTGCCATGTAGTACTGTGTAGTACTGTATCGTACGTTGTAGTACTGTATTTTACCATGTAGTACTTTGTAGTACTGTATTGTGCCGTGTAGTACTGTATATTAACATGGAGTACTCTCTAGTAATATATACTGTGTTTTATTAGGCCTTCAATGTATAGACTGTAAGATGAACTTTGATGACCTTTGATCAAAGGTGCTCTGTTGTCGAGCAACAAATGACAGTGACAGCTGCAGCTGAATGTCACACGCTTATTCAATTTACATCTCCCTAATCCACCATTTTACAAAAAAGGTGCTTCGAACGAATCGTTCCCATTTGAAAACCGTATAAGGTATCGGAAATATTATTGAAGTATGAGCGAGATAAATTCTTCTACTTCGATAATCTCACAACACAACTCTACCTCATTCACAGTCCGAGAATGAACGAGAGAGAGATTGATGAGTAATAACATCTCTCGATTTCAGAAAATCCTGAGCAGGCACAATGTTAAAGTATAGGAGGAAGGTCGTCAGACTGGGTTCCACTTTGAGTGCTCTGGAGCATGCTGAGAGACAACCGTGAGACATAGGGAAATTTCGAAATGATCGTGAGAATCAGAAAGGGTAAATCTACTTCATGACCGAAAATCATGTCACTAGTGCGAAACGTAACTGTGACATCACTGCACACTCTGCTCCAATGAGCTGCTCCAACTCTAAAAATGGCGATTTGGGGTAAGCTTTGGGTCGAACATAGTGAAACTGTGAAAAAAATGTAACAGCTATCGACATCCGGTCTTCACTGCTGAACAGAGCAGGGATGTAGCTACACCCTGAATTTCAAATGGGGTTGCTAGGTTATTGTATGGTGACACAGTAAATCCTCAAAAATAGTGGATTTTCATTATTTTTTACTTCTGGCTCCATTCATTTCCTATGGGATTTTTGGGCGTGCGTTTTGGGCTCTCCTTGCATTGCATTGGGCAGGCCCAAATAAAAACGTAATTCCATCTGTTGGCTTGCCTGGTTCGCTGCAGATACAACCAGTCTCCAGCCTGAACCATGTCCAGTGAGGAATGTATTTTATAGTAGTTTAACTGAGAGCTAACGTTAGCAAAGTTAGCAAGTGAACTAGCTTACCGATCCAGGAGTAAAGTCCCTGTTTCCATGTGTGTTTGATGCCATGGAAATGTTTTAGGTGGGTCCATATAATGTAGGCTTCACCTAAAACTATTCTAGTTTCTGTTCTTCTGCAGTCACTCCTCTCCTTAGACGGATAACAATATCTCTGGGGCTCTGAAGCAGCTGATTGACTTGCCAACTCCACCATTCTTCCCAGTACCAGCTGAGCTGTGCTGACCATAAGGGTGGAACCTAGTGACTGTATATGGCAAGGCGCAACCAACGACCACTACTGGGTGGTAAATGAGAACGTCATTGTTGCGCCCCTTTTAAATGTACCTTTTATCATATTTTTATTCAAATACTCTTTTTAAGGAAATGTACTTTCATTCTGCACCCCTCTAAAAGTCCTGTGGTTGTATTATTTTTTTAAATGTAGCTTTTTATGAACATGTTCCAAATACAACCTATACATTTTGATGTGACTCAATTTAAGCTTTGATATGACTGACTTAACTGACTGCAAGTAAGTGAGGCTTACTTGCAGGTGGTAAGGTTGATGGAGAGAGAGATATAGTGGTCCTGGATATCTGTAGGAGTTTCCAGTGTATGTCCAGGGCGCACGGTAGGAGTTGGAGTCAGGAGTGAGGACACGGAGGAGAAAAGAGCTTGAAGGCTACCAGATCTGAAACTAAGACCAAGATCTTTCTCAGAAGCTGAAAGGCAGATTGTGTGGTGTTTTCTTCAAAGGTAACCTTGAGATGAGGTAAGTTTCTGAGATAAAATATGAAAAAGGATTACTCAGGAAAATTTCAAAAAAGGTCAGATACTACACCACTCAGGTGTTGAAAGTCTGTCAGCCAGCTTCTTTTATCCGGCCAGTGATGAGGCTCAATGAGCAACAGGTGTGTAGGACCTGAACAGCATGGCACTGTCCTCAACTGTGAGGAACAAGTCGTCATCTTTAGCAAAGTTTATACTTCTCCATTTGTACGGAGACATGCAACGCCATTATCCGTCAACGTAAGGGGTCTCCGTCACTCGTACAAACTACGACAGAATAGCATCAATTTTTTTACTATCATTTGAATGAAAAGAATTCTGTGATTGGTCAGCTCAACATCAGACCAAGATCCTTTCACCAGAATGGTGCTCTGTAGTTGATGTGATTACTAGTCAATGCAAGTTTTGGGCACTAGATGTTTTGAATTGCAAAGTCAGTTTATTTAATAAGTTATTTTGGTAATTTTGAACACCAGTAAGAGCACTAAAAAAAAAAGTATTATAATATTATAAAGACCTGCCAATTCCCTTTTTTTTGTCAAAAAAGTGAAGGAATTGTTTTACCGAAGTCATTATAAACATGTTTAGTTAACACTGGAAATTTAGTCATATGTGTTATTATATACAAGTTATCTGGGTTATTGCATAGCAAAGTAGTTAGTGCAGGTGCCCAGAAAACGTAGGCCCTTTTCTGAGTTTGTGTCCCATCCACTGCTGTTTATTTTTGTGCCTTATAGAAACCTAAATGTATTAGGTTGACCCAACATGTTTACATTTAGCTAACTCAACAAAATTCATTATTGCTAAATCAACCCAAATCAGTTAGGTAGGTGGAAATTATTTACATAATTTTATTATGTTCACCCAATAAGTTTTTTTTTTTGAGTGTGTAGAGAACCACAAAACAGACAGCTGTGTTTGTTTATATGGATTTTTATTCAATAAACCCCAATTGTAGTATAAAGCTTTCCAGTTCAATCAAAACTCACTTTCTGTTGACCATTGCTCTTTGAGTGCTGAAGTAAACTGTCATTAACCAGAGACATCACTGCAATGGTAGGCAGACCAAAAAGGGTCTGCACCCCCCCTGCTGTCCTGATGGGAAATTACTTTGCAAAACTGGCACTAACAGAAGTATAAAAGGAAAACGTCTCTGTCAGTACATGTGCATGTGGATGCCAAACCTCTTTTGTTAAGATGACCTCAGACAACATTAGCTTTTGTACTTTGGCTTTTTTTATACACAGCAGTAATTTCTTCCTTTTTCCCATTTTCCTGTTTTTAGTTGAGTTTACTCTCCATGATGCTTGCATGCTTAAAAGTGTTTGTTTTATTGTATGTTTACACAAAGTAAGCAAATTTCCTGATGTTGTTAATCTGCTCAACATTTTGCAATAAAACCTAAAACATTTTCTCCAGAAGGTTCCTTCAAGTTAAAGTCTTTCATCTCCATTGTCATCAAGTTTATAGCATACTTTAATAAAAGCCAAGATTTTAAATTGTAAAGGTTTATGCTTTTAGGTATGTATAAATATATATGTTTTTTTTTGACGGAATAAGCCACTGTAAGATTGTTAATAAAAGATTGCTAATGAAATAAAGTTTGTACAGGTGAGAAATACCGGGATTTTCTTGATGGTGAACTTGATAATCAAAGTAAAAATGTGTAACTACGAGAGGCTATTGAAAAGTTGCGGAGATGTATTGCAGTGAAAATGCAGGTCTATCCTGGAGTGGATGTTGGCAAATGGTATGACCTAAAAAAAAGGAGAAGTTTTTGTTTTTGTTACCTGTTTTCAAGAATTACTGGGTTATATACATTTACTGTGGCATCTTTTTTTAATTAATTTACGATTTGTTTCTCATAAATTTCTTACAGTTAATGATTAGGACTAGATAATTGTGTGTCTTATAGAGCTCAATTGATTTATTTTGGTTTATTTTAGCTGGCGAATATTAGCATATTTTTATCAGCAGCACCGGGGTAGTGCTGCTAGTTAGCAACCCTATTCACTCATGTTTATCTGGTGTGTCTATGTGTAAAAAAATGTATTATTCCGTCTAAGATGCAGTAATCATTTGGTTTCATTTCAAATTCACAACCAATTTTTTTTAACAGTAATCTATCTCAAAATAAGATTGTCAACTGTTTATCTTGTTAAATCAAGACAAATCAGTATTTTGAATCTACACCTGACTGAAGAACCAGTTCCTTTTAAATTACTTAGAAGTAGATCCATGCAGTGTCAGAATTCACAACATTCTCTCCATTTCTGAGATGTTGCGTCAAACTTTGCAGCTGCTGTTGAAACTAAACCCTTGTATGCTAATGTTATTTTTAAAAGATATTACTGTTAAGCTCTCTTCTGTATACCCTGTCATACACAAACATTTAATTTAAACATTAAAATAGCCCATGTAATGATTTGTGTTGGCAAGCTATTAAGCGCAGAGTAAGGTTGTTAAGGATGCTGAATGTATTAGATGTTATGGTTATGTGACAATTTAATTAAGTAGATGTCATCTTCATCTGGTATTCAGGAGAAGAGAGAAACAAGATTTGATGTTATTTTTGAATGATTCCTAAGATATTTAAGTAGTTTAAAACATTTATTGGGTCATGTGGTCATGTATGGTAGTTGGTAGGTAGCTGTAATACATTTTTTTATATTTTGGTAATAAGACCTACCATAAACGTCAGTATTTAGACGAATGAACTTCAATATTTTGGTCATATAAGATGTAGATAGGATGTCCACACCGACCATTTCTGAACCTTGAACAGACCTGCTGTTGACGTCAAAATTGGATAGCCAGACGACGTCAAAAAAACGTTCACTCTGCACCTGCCAGAGACGTCTTTTCAACATCGGGGAAATACGTTGAAAGGACATTGTTTAAACGTCGGCTTGCTTAGTGGGTTAACAGGCAGCTGACAAGGAAAAACTTTAATTAAAGTTTTGTATATTAAATGTCTCAACATATTCCATCCTTGCAGTCATCACGGCGACAAACTCGTCCAGCTTGGGTACTGTTCGACTATTCGTAAGTCCAAACATTCACTCATTGACCACTTATGTTTGTCTCAGACGCCATATGCCTCTTATAACACTACTCTTGTTATTACTGAGTCGCTTTTCTGCCTCTCCTAACTTCCTGAGGGGGTACGCGGGGGCTGGTTGCAGAGAAGTCTGATTCAAATCGGATTATGTGGGTAGAATAGCCCAGCTTCTGAAACTCCAGTTTGGTTCGACTCCAGCTGGACTAAAGTGTATATATGCATTTTAAAAGTGTACTGTGAGTCGGACTATTGCAATAGTTCAACTATCTCTTGCTGCAATGCACCCTACTGTGTGAGGTTGTGTTTTAATTACTGTTCTTTTTTTAAAATCCCCTTATCACCCAAAGCACTTTGAATTGCTGTGTTCTTAAAAGTGTACTATACTTTCAAGGCAACTTTAATCATAAAGTACTGTAGGAGTACCTGGTGGGAACCCACACATACACAGGCAGAACATGCAAACTCCATGCAGGGGGCTGGGACATGAACCCACAACCTTCCCGTTGCAACGATGCTAACCACTGCGCCACCCTCGTAAAGTTGCATTGCATGAAAATGATAAACTCAACAATATGAAGTGATTACTAAAGGAAACTTTGCTCAATTGAGAAAAAGAACCAGACAAGAGATATAAATTCAATTCTAAATACTTTTTTGATCCCAAATAGTTACAATCTTACATAGAAGAAGTTCTATAGAAAAACGAAGGTACTGTGTTAAGGTACATTATCTTCAAGGTACTTTTGAAAAAGAATTGTTACAAAAAATGTGAAGATTAGAAACTTTGAGTACATAAATATGCTCCTTTTCCACTAGGAAAAGGAATGAATAGGTTTAGAACCGTTCTGGCATGTTTCCATTACCTGTGTCTTGTCTGAGCTTAAACCCTATTTTTTGGACTACTTCTGCCTTGGTCCAAAGCATGCTGAATTGACCCAACAGTCCCACCTACGGAGTGATTGGTCCAGTAATGTGATCACTCTCATTCCTAACTAGTAGTAACAGCCATTGATTGACCTGGCAATGTTAGTTTAACACTAGAACTACCAGAGAGCAGCCATTTGGCTTTTCTACCTATAAAGCCCACAGGTAAGCCGAAAGGCTGGATGGCCCCCTGTGAACCTTCCTTTTGTTATGTAAACGGGGCAATCACTGGTTTTGTTATGTAAACGGGGCAATCACTGGGACACCACAGGTGGGGGGATATGCTGAGCCACTTCACTCAAAACACCTTGACATAAAATGGGGGAGGGGGACAATCAGGAATAAATCACTTTGACAAAGGTCATAAACCCTGGTGTTTTGTTTGTTAAAATAAAATCATTGCAATATTGCATTCATTTGCAAAATGCACATATCAGTAAAGCCATATGTCAAATTATCACACTTTTTTTTAACTGAAAACATTTTTTGACACAGCAAAATATGTAAGACAGAAAGTACTGAAACTATTTCTTTTTTTCTTTTCTTGTAAATAAATTCTAAAAAAACTCCAAACATGCTACATTTCTCACCAGATGCTTTTACATCCACTAAACAGGGAAGCAACGTCTAAAAGATGTCATAAAATGCTTGAGATCAGCATTGTGGTGGTGACCTTGAAAGTCATATCCATACTTGTCCCATGATGTCACCATAGGCACGTGAGATAAAGAAAAAGGATTTGTGACTTTTTACACGTTGTACGTAATTATCAGGTTTCAGCTGTATGTGGGAAAAATCACTGGGATTGTATGCAGTGACTTACAAAAGTATGCATATTGCTTAGACATTTTCCTTGTGTTCCACATTACAACCTAAAACACTGCAATGAATTTTATTAGGATTTGATGTGATGGGCCAACATAAAATGGAGCTCCTTCATGAGATTGAAGGAAAATTATGCATCTTCATGAATTACATTTTTGAAAGTGCGGTGTTCTTCTGTATCTATTCCTCTTTACCGCAACACCCCTAAAAAAATCAAGTGCAACCAACTGCATTTGGAAATCACATATTTAGTGAAAAGGGGGGGGCATATGCGTAATTTAATTTTCTCTGTGTAGACACAGCTGTACAGTGAAGGCTCCATATGTTTGTTGGAGAACGTTGGTGAACATACAGCACTGAGACACTGACACATACGACAGGTTGTTTATTGTTCATGTATGTTTCATACAAAGATATACAACAAATACACTCTTTTTTTCATGAACAAAGGAAATAGCAAGGAGATTAATCTTATATAACCTGCACCCTTTCTAAATAAAACAAAAAAGAAAAATATCAAATCCTTACCTCTCTTTAATTCATTTTAACCCCAGCCCTGAACCCTGTTAATTCACCTTACTTCTACTTATAGTAAACGTAATCATGTCTTAGAGTTATTTAACTTATTTCAAATGTCTTTCTTTTTTCAGAGTTTACCAGTATTTTATCTTTATAATTTTTTTTGATTTTTTTGCAGCATTTAAATTCAATATTCAAGGAATCCCATAATTTGATCCCAGAAACTGAAAAACACTTCTGTCTTAAAGTAGTGCGAGCATATACAATTTTAAAGTGATACTGTCTTCTATGGCTGTCATCTTCTGAAACCTGAGTAAAACAACATATATAGCAAATTATAATTGAACAGATGTTTGACTTTATATAAAATACCCATGCTTTAGCTAACTTTACTCCTACTATAACTTATGTGGGCTTTCCAAGTTATTTTTTTATCCAAAATAACACCCACAAATTTTACTTCCCCGTCTCTTTTTATTTTAATTCCATCTATTGATAATCTCACATTTTAATTCTTTTTGTTGATTACCAAAAATCACATGATTTGTTTCTTTCCCAACTTAAGGATAGCTAATTTTTTTATTAAACCAATCCCTCACTTTAACCATTTCCTCTCCTATACATACCATTATCTCTAATAAATTTCTCCAAGAGAACAAAATGGTAGTGTCATCTGCAAACAACAAAAGTTTTGGATACTTCACAGATGTTAATAATAAATGAAATAAAGAGCAGTGGACCTAAAACTGACCCTTGTGGAACTCCACACATGATTTTTTTAAATATTCAGAGTTATGTCCATTAAAATATACATACTATTGTCAGTTTGTTAAATAGCTTGTAAGCCAATGATGTGCTGGACCCCTAATTCCATAATTAAGTCATTTTGATAATAAGAGTTTGTTATTTATAGTGTCAAATGCGACAACACATCTACAGTATATTGTTTATGTTCTGCTGCTGCTATGATTTTTTTCTGTTAACTCAAGCAATGCTTAACCAGTAGATCTAAAGACATTGATTTTCACTAATTCATTTGTATTTCTCTAAAAAGTTTTGTATCTCCTGAACAAACCATTTTTCAAGAACTTTCGAGAATTGCAAAAGTAGACACCTGTCTGTAATTATTAAATTGATGTTTGTCACCTTTTTTTAATAATGGTATTATTGTTCCAACTTTCATTTTATCTGGAAAAATACCTGATTGTACAGGCAAGTTACAAATAAAAGTCAGTGGATGGATAATACAGTTGAGTCAAAAGTTCTTTTCACAACTGACATATCAATTTCGTCACTCTCCACATATTTTTTATTCTCACTTTTCCTAACAATTGAGATAATTTCATATTCCTCAACCTTACCAAACAAAATGAACTGCATTATTTTGTTTCCCGTTTTTCGTCCTTGATTTTGAATAATCAGTCGTATTAATATTTTCCCCCACTTTAATAAAAAAATGAATAATCATAAAAATCATTTGCAATATCAATCATAACTTCATTTTCTATAAAGTAGTCTGGCAACTTTTTATGCTCTGAATTTGGTCCCATTGCATTATTTAAGATGTTCCAAATTGCTTTCATTTTCCCTCTGTTAACTTCTAATTTTCTATCAAAGTAAACGTTTTTAGCATTTCTTAACATTTTTGTTAATTTATTTTTAATATATTTTGTATTTTATCTCACTATTGAGTTTCTGCTTCCTAATGTAATCTTTGTAATGTTTATTCTTCTTTTTACATGGCTTAGTTTCTTTTCATCAATGGCTTTTCATTTTTGGGAAATCCTTTGCATAATTTCAATGAACAGCTATTATCATAGAGAGTTGTGTAAAATGTTACACTCTAAAAAAAGAAAAATTGACTGAACTTAAAAAAGTAAGGCAACCAGCTGCAAAGCCTTTTTAAGTAAACTCAACTAATGTGTTTACATTGTGTGAACCTATAAAAAAGAGTTTAAAGCTGAATCTTAAATTTAACAAACTGAAGATAATTGGGTCTACTCATGTCTTTGAGCTGACACAACTTATCTTAAGTTATCACTATTTAATCAAGTTGAGCCAACTTATTTTCACAAATTGGTTCAACTTAAATGTGTAAATAAGTAAAAAAAAATAAAAAGATTTAAGGTGACACTCTCACGTTCCCATAACCTCCCCACCCACCCTCCCATTCATAAAATAAATCAACATTAATTGTGGGTGTCATCTCCACACTCCCATAGAAATAAGATATTTATGCCCTCATTCCAGCAGCATTGCCATATAACATTTTTCCATTTATCCAGACTGGATATCAAGTTCTCAGCCTGACTTATGTCTTTAAATACATAGTCATTGTTTCCTCTGGTAAGTTTTACTGTTGCAGGGTACAAAAGAAAAGCCTGGAAGCCTTTGGTGCGTGCTTCATGTATCACCTTGTAGCAGGCTTTACAGTGTTTGGCAGTAGCCTCGCTATAATCTGCAGCGAATTTAAGTTGGATTTTAGCCACCTCTGGAGTAAAGTAGGATTAAGACATAATATCCCAAGCTTTGAACGGAATATTAATTATTGTCATTTCCTTCATGTCAAAAATGAGAATTGCACAACTGATAACCTACCAAGAGATGATCATCTATACAAACCGACTCAGCGAGGAGAGTATTTAACAGAGAAGCAGCCAAGGGGGCAGTAGGATCTCTGGAGGAGCTGCAGAGACTTACAGCTCTGGTAGAAGAACTGTCATAAGTACAACTGTTAGCAGAACAGCTCTTACAACTGGCCTTTATGTCGTGGCAAGAAGAAAGACATTGTTTAAAGACAGTTTTAGAACGGGAGAGATCAAACAGAAGAATATGCTCTAACCAGATGAACGCTTGCTTCTTCATTGAATGCATCTCACACTGCAAACCACACTGCTGCACTCAGTCTAGAAAGCAGGGACAGCATGGAGATAGACAAAGCACTATGAATCTTTACCACCATTTACAGTGGCAACACGGCTAACAGCACGAATAGTGTGTAAAACATTGTTCTCCAGGCCAGAGGCGTCCTCCTGACCCGAAACCAGGGGCAGGCTGGCCATAGGGAGGATCGGTTGAACCACCGTGTGGATCCTACTGTGTGTCTGTTTGTGTACGTGAACCATTTGATGTGGTTCTGTTCTATTACTTTTCTTATGTGTCTGGTGGGGATGTTGGAAGCCCAGTGTTGTAGGGTTCTGATAACGTCTACATCCTTCTACATATATTACATTTTGATTCAGCTCATATGTTCTGCTCAGACAGTCAGTTAGCAATCCTGCTCCTACCTGATTGTCCCCCTCCCCCATTTTATGTCAAGGTGTTTTGAGTGAAGTGGCTCTGCATATCCCCCCTCCTGTGGTGTCCCAGTGATTGCCCCGTTTACATAACAAAAGGAGGGTTCACAGGGGGCCATCCAGCCTTTCGGCTTACCTGTGGGCTTTATAGGTAGAGCAAAAAATCCTGGGTCTTCTAGTGTTAAAGTGATGTCTCAGAATGGAGAAGCACAGCTTCCTGCAAGTTCAAAACATTGCTGGGGGATACTAAAGGAATGAAAGGCTGCAGCTATGCAAGCAGTGGGAGAGAGTGGACGAGATACTGGCTGTAGCTTTAGCATTTGGAATGTCGGAAAACTGAAAAAGGTTCATTGTTATTTGGCTGCCAAGAGGAATGGAGCTGTGATTGGGGCTTCCACACACGGGTTGGAGCAGGTTCTGGTTGGTTAGTGGTAGAGCAGGCAAAGTCACTGTGTGACGTGACGGAGAAGCCACGGCAAGCCCAGTGTTGGAGACAGAGTGTCATGTTTGTCAGGTTTCAGGACTCAGATGTCAGTGTCAAACTCAGAAACCAGGCAGATTGTATAACAAAATTATGTTTATTGACAGAATGAGCAGTGAGTGATTGTTTCAGGAGAATCTCTGAAGGGCAGACCCAAGGAGGCGGACGGAAGACTGCAGCAGAAAAACAAGATGTTAGATGTAGCAGATTGACGGAGAAGTTCTTGAGTAGAGTTTAGGACTGACGAGCTCTGGCTGTGTTGTTTGCAGGTGGAGTGGGCAGATGGGCAGGCGGACGGAGGACAGACTGACTAGCAGAGGCAACAGAGCAGAAACTGACCAGGTGGAGATCCAGGGAAAACAGGTAAGTTATTTCCAGAAGATCTTTCCAGAGAAACGGAGACCAGTAGAGGAAACCCAGGATGACAGAGGATTTTCTGAACACGATCTGCAACGAAGCCAGGGAAAACATGAGCACTCAGAAAACCTTCAAAAGAAGACCACAGAGTTAAGTTGGCCATGTTTACCACACTTGTAGCAAGAACAATCTGGCGTCAGTCTGCAGCTCCTGTCCCTCTTTTATACTGTAGGAGAGAGGAGCCCTGATGAGCTGGACCAGCCATGCCCAGAAGGTAGGAGAAGAAAACACACAGGAAAACACCAGAAAAACACTGGATCCCAACACAAAGGGGAAGAAGGCCCTGATTTTAAAGCCAAATGGGGGAATCATTGTTATTCAGATCATTATCATGCTAACATTTTTAGCTGCTGTGTTATATTCTGTGTGTGAAGGCTTGTTATATTCTAGTGTTTAAACTGTTTTCATCATGTAAAGCAGTTAGTGTTTTCTTTTTGCATTAAAAGCTCTATATAAATACATTTGATTTGATCTGTCACAGTGCTGAATCTCATGAATAACACATCCAGCATTATTTAACCTTACCTGTGAATTCCCTGCCTGTTTTTCTGCTTCTCCTTCTCTTCTATCTCCTCCAGCCTTTCTCCCTTAATCCGCTCCTGCTTCTCGTGCTCTACCTCCTCTGGTCTCTCCTTCTCCATCTCCTCCAGCCTCCCTGCTGTCTGTCACCTTACAAAAATATGTTGATGCATGACAAATAGATTAAGGATAGAATGACCATAGAGTTTGATGGTAAAGTTATTGCCTGACCAAAAAAGTCCTTTACTTTCACACTGTTATTATGTGTAATTAATTCCCAAAAATTATGTATACATAAAATCACATGATCCATCTTCTTCCGCTTATCTGAGGTCGGGTCGCGGGGGCAGTAACCTAAGCAGAGAGACCCAGACTTCCCTCTCCCCAGCCACTTGGGCCAGCTCCCTGGGAGGAATCCCGAGGCGTTCCCAGGCCAGCAGGGAGACATAGTCCCTCCAGCGAGTCCTGGGTCTTCCCCTGGGCCTCCTCCCGGTGGGACGTGCCCGGAACAGCTCACCAGGAGGCCTCCTAACCAGATGCCCGAGCCACCTCAAATGGCTCCTCTCGATGTGGAGGAGCAGCGACTCTACTCTGAGCCCCCTCCGAATGACCGAGCTCCTCACGCTATCTCTAAGGGAGAGCCCAGCCACTCTGCAGAGGAAACTCATTTCAGCCGCCTGTATCGGCTATCTTGTTCTTTCAGTCACCACCCAAAGTTCGTGACCATAGATGAGGGTAGGAACGTAGATTGACCGGTAAATCGAGAGCTTTGCCTTTTGGCTCAGCTCTCTCTTTACCATGACAGACCGGTACAGCGACCGCATTACTGCAGACACTTTACCAATCCGCCTTACGATCTCCCGCTCCATTTTTCCCTCATTTGTGAAAAAGACCCCCAGATACTTAAACTCCTCCACTTGAGGAAGGAACCCATCCCCGACCCTTTTCCGGCTCAAGACCATAGTCTCGGATTTGGAGGTGCTGATCATCATCCCAGCCGCTTCACACTCGGCTGCTAACCGCTTCAGCGAAAGCTGTAGATCACATTCAGATGAAGCCAACAGGACCACATCATCTGCGAAAAGCAGCAAACCGATCCTGCGGTCACCAAAACGGACCCCCCAACACCTTGGCTGCGCCTAGAAATCCTGTCCATAAATGTTATGAACAGGATCGGTGACAAAGGGCAATCTTGACGGAGTCCAACAGTCACTGGAAACGAATACGACTTACTGCCGGCAATGCAAACCAAACTCTGACACCGGTCATACAGGGTCCTAACAGCCCTTATCAAAGGGCCTGGTGCCCCATACTCCCGGAGTACCCCCCACAAGATTCCCAGAGGGACACGGTCGACCGACTTCTCCAAGTCCACAAAACACCAGTAGACCAGTTGGGCAAACCCCCATGCACCCTCCAGGATCCTGCTGAGGGTGTAGAGCTGGTCCAGTGTTCCACAGCCAGGACGAAAACCGCATTGTTCCTCCTGCATCCGAGGTTCGACTACCCGTCGGACCCTCCTCTCCAGAACCCCTGAATAGACCTTACAAGGGAGGCTCAGAAGTGTGATCCCCCTATAGTTGGATAACACTCTGTGGTCCCCCTTTTTAGAGGGGGACCACCACCCCAGTCTGCCAATCCAAGGGAACTGCCCCCGATGTCCACGCAATATTGCAGAGTCGCGTTAACCAACACAGCCCAACAACATCCAGAGCCTTAAGGATCTCCAGGCGAACATCATCCACCCCTGGAGCCTTGCCAACAAGTCCCCACACTCTGCTTCCAAACAGGAAGGTGTGTCGATGGAATTGAGGAGGTCTTCGAAGTATTCAATCCACCGATCCAAAAAGTCCCGTGTCAAGGTCAGCAGTACACAGTTAACAGTGTTGGTGGCAGACCGCTACCCCACCCCCCCTCAGGCGCCGGATGGTGAACCAGAATCGCGTTTCGCAGCCACACGGAAGTCGTTCTCCACGATCTCTCCAAACTCCTCCCATGCCTGAGTTTTTTCCTCAGCGACCATCCGAGCCGCACTCCGCTTGGCCTGTCGGTACCTATCAGCTGCTTCCGGGGTCCCGCAGGCCAGAAATGCCCGATAGGACTCCTTCTTCAGCCTGACAGCATCCCTCACCGCCGGTGTCCACCATTGGGTTCGAGGGTTACTGCCTCGACAGGCAACGACCACCTTGCGGCCACAACTATGGTCAGCCGCTTCGACAATGGAGGAACGTAACATGGCCCACTCGGACTCGATGTCCCCCGCCTCCCCCGGGATGTGTTCTGCCGGAGGAGAGATTTGAAACTCCTTCTGACAGGGGACTCTGCCAGATGTTCCCAGTAGACCCTCATTTGGGCCTGCCAGGCCTGTCCTGCGTCCTCCCCCACCACCGGAGCCGACTCACCACCAGGTAGTGGTCGGTGGATAGCTCCGCCCCTCTCTTCACCCAAGTGTCCAAAACATGCGGCTGCAGATCAGATGAAACGACAACCAAGTCAATCATTGAGCTGTCCTGGTGCCAAGTGCACACATGAACACCCTTATGCTTGAACATGGTGTTCGTTATGGACAATCCATGACGAGCACATAAGTCCAACAACAAAACAATGCTTGGGTTCAGATCGCCCAACCACGCCTCTCAAGGTCTTACTGTCATTGCCCACGTGAGCGTTGAAGTCCCCCAGCAGAATGAGGGAGTCCCCGGAAGGAGCACTCTCCAGCACCCCCTCCAAGGCCTCCAGAAAGGGTGGGTAATCTGATCTACCGCTTTGCACATAAGCAAAAACAATAGTCAGAACCCGTCCCCCCATCCGTAGGCGGAGGGAGGCTACACTCTCATTCACCGGGGTGAACCCCAACATACGGGTGCCAAGATGGGGGACAACAAGTATGCCAACCCCAGCTCGCCGCCTCTCAACGGGAGCAACTCCAGAGTGGAAAAG
Source organism: Apricaphanius iberus (assembly GCA_028564705.1). Taxonomy (NCBI): domain Eukaryota; kingdom Metazoa; phylum Chordata; class Actinopteri; order Cyprinodontiformes; family Aphaniidae; genus Apricaphanius; species Apricaphanius iberus. Next base: position 99,785 of record JAPXFQ010002446.1, on the reverse strand, counting down.
AGTCCAACCCCTCTCGAGGAGACGGGTTCAAGAGCCAGAGCCGTGCAGTGAGGCAAGGCAGACGATGTCCAGTCGGATCCTCTCGACCTCGCACACCAGCTCCGGCTCCTTCCCCACCAGAGAGGTGACGTTCCACATCCCAAGAGCCAGCCTCTTCAGCCGAGGATCGGATCGCCAAGGTCCCCGCCTTCGGCCACCGCCCATCTTACACTGCACCAGACCCCTATGGCCCCTCCCATAGGTGGTGAGCTCATGAGAAGGGGGGCCCATGTTGCCTCTTCGGGCTGAGCCCGGCCGGGCGCCATGGGTAAAGGCCCGGCCACCAGGCGCTCGCCAACGTGCCCCACCTCCAGGCCTGGCTCCAGAGTGTGGCCCCGGTGACCTGCGTCCGGTCGAGTGAACTCTGGCTCCAATAATTTTAATCATCAGAGGGGTCTTAGGGCTGCGCTTTGTCTGATCCCTCACCTAGGACCACCTAGGATACTCACATGATCATCTAGAATATTAGGATTTATTGTATTTACATGATACATTTCATTTGTGTTTTTAAACAGTTGCTCTTTTCTACACGAATACATGAAAATAAGAAAAATGAGTGCAGCAGCCAAACGCAGTTTAAATTCGAGCAGTTGGCTCAGGCCGCTGAGTCAGCGCTGCCTGAATCTGTCAGCATGTATAGTAGCAAGCAAGCACAGAGAACCTAGTGCTAGCATCGATACTAATTAGCTTTAAAGGTAGCCATGGTGTCAGCTTTTTCAAAAAATTATTATTCACTGTGTGTTTAAAACATATAGGTTATAACTTATGGCTTTAAACCAATTCGACATTGTAGTCCTCCAAAGTGCAATATATGTATTTCAGCTTTCTCTGTTTTTTTCACCATTGCTTCGGTGTACACGTAGCACACAAGATAAGCAATTTCAACTGAAAGAGGGAGTGTGACTCCATGAGACCATGCCTATGACGTAAACAATGGAAAAAAATGTACCGCTCTTACCCAGTCAATTCAAATGCAGGAGCCACGCATTGACCATGAGCGGCAGCACTAAGATGATTTAAGACCAAAAAAATTTGGAATTTAACAAGTTTACACAAAAAAATGCCCTGAAACTGAAAGATTGCATTGGTAAAGACCCATTTATACAGTTTATAAGCAAAAAAAGAATGTTTTGGGGTTAAGTTACTCTTTAAGTAGAGGGAGGAATGAAACTAACATAAACCAAAACAACCTAGAGCTATTTTTCTATTGCCATTTGTTTTTTGTTTTTTTGTGACCCCATGAATACCAGGAAATGGACAATAACTATTTTTGAAAATCATTGCAGTTGTCTGAAGTATAATCATTCCAACCTGGAAGCTAAATTGTTTAAAAAAATCATTAGTTAATTGAAGGAAATTAATGCATTTCATGCCCAGATGAGTGCATGTAAACTTCAGACCGGAACTGTAACTGATAGAAATGTTTACATTCTTAATGGTTGCACCACCAGTCTTTCACATTAACTTGTTTAGACATCCTCTCTGGAGAAGAATGGTTATGGTCTGGACTGGTTTCGTTAGAGCATGGATCTACAAAATTTAGTGGTGTTTTTTTTTCAAACCTAAGCTCTTAGTAATTGAAACAGATTTGATTATCATGTCCTGATTGCTGCTTGCACTTTCAATTAGAACCTGTACGGGTAGTCCACCTAGAAGGTTTGTTCTATTAGCATTGCTTTTGGGATTTGATTTTTACTATGTTATGTGAAACTTATCTGTTATTATTACAATGAAATTGTATTTGTATAATTTTATTACTCTGAAGAGCACTTTGAAGAGCACAAGCTAAATTTTCAAAAGGTCTTTTATTCTTTTATGATTGTTTGCCAAAATATGTACATGAGTGTTCGTTGGCAACCATGGCAAACAGTTCATCTCTGCAATGGAAAATATTATGCAAATGAACAGTGAATTTGGGAACTCATGTGAAAGAGTTAAAGTAAAGGGAAGGTAAGAGCTGTCAAACTGAAAACCTTGTGTGCTTACGCTGATGCTTGCGTCAGCAATAGTACTTACGTTCCTTGATCAAAGCAGTAACATTGCTGTGAACATGCCCCAAGGCAAAAATGCTAACTATGTGGTAATCAAGGTTGTTCTACAGCAACCATATCATTATTCCTTCCGTATACAAGAGATTGCTTCATGCTTTGTTGATTTTCAGGAATGTGTGTACAAGCTGGTTGCTATGAGCAACATTAAAGCAGTTCAGTGTGGAACCATGCTTGAACATGTTCTGATGAACAGAAAAATACTGCCATAAGACAATTTAAAAAAAGATAAAGAAACCTTTATAATACAAATTACAAAGCCATTCAATTTCCCAGTGAGATTACCTAAATACTTTTGAATGGGTTTTGAACTGAACTGAATAAATTGAATGGCTGACTCAGGGAAAATTTTATGAATAATGACATTTTTCTCTTTTGAAACATGGCATGGTTAGGGCGACTGTGGCTCAGTGTTAGAGTAAAGATGGCTTGCAATCGGAGGGTCTTATATTCGAAACCGAGCCACGTTGGTTGTCGGAATGTGAGTGTGGATGGGTGTATGTGGCTTAAATCTAAAGCGCTTTGAGTGGTCAATATGACTAGAAAAGTGCTATATAAGTTCAGTTCATTTAATGGGTCAAGTGAAATAATCCAGTTTTGAATACATCTTAAATTATTGTTCTGAAGACCTCCTGGAACTCCTAGATATCACAAACTGAAATGTCTTTTCTTGTTTTCCCCTGTCTCACTCCAGGAGTGATGCAGAGAAACTACTCCATGCATTTGTTACTTCCAATCTTGACTACTGTAATTCTTTATTATTAGGAAGTTCACAAATTAAAAAATAAAGCCTTCAGTTGATCCAAAAGGCTGCACGGTGGCGCAGTGGTTAGCGCTGTTGCCTTGCAGCAAGAAGGTCGTGGGTTCGTGTCCAGGGTCTTTCTGCATGGAGTTTGCATGTTCTCCCCGTGCATGCGTGGGTTCTCTCCGGGTACTCCGGCTTCCTCCCACAGTCCAAAAACATGCATGATAGGTGAATTGATCATTCTAAATTGTCCGTAGGAATGAATGTGAGTGTGAATGGTTGTCTGTCTCTCTGTGTTGGCCCTGCAACAGACTGGCGTCCTGTTCAGGGTGTACCCTGCCTAACGCCTGATAATTGCTGGGATAGGCTCCAGCTGCCCCGTGACCCTGAATTGGATAAGCGGTTAAGAAGATGGATGGATGGATGGATGGATGGAGTTAGTCATGTTTGGGATAATGCCAATGATTTTATTCTTTATAGAATTTATTTTACTTATGAAGAATCCCATGAAGTCATCACTACTGAGAGAAGGGGGAATAGTTGGCTCAACAGAGCCATGACTCTATGTTTAAGTTTGGCAACTGTACTTAAAAGAAACCTAGGATTGTTTTTATTTACCTCTATTAATGATGAGAACTATGCTGTTCTAGCTTTTCGGAGGGCGTTTTTATAAAGTAGTAGACTATTTTTCCAAGTTAGAAATAAATCATTTAAGTGTTTAGAGCGCCATTTTCTCTCCAGTTTCCTAGTATTCTGCTTTAAAGTACGCAACTCTGCACTAAACCAGGGAGCCAAACTCCTATAGCTGATAACCTTCTTTTTTAAGGGGGCTACACTGTCTACTGCCAAACGCAGTGAGGAAGTAATACTTTGAAACAGACCATCAATTTCTGAAGGGTTAGTGTTGGAATTACTGCCATCCACTGTGGTATTCTGAGACACATACGGAAACAAGAATGGAACAGATTCTTTAAAACTTGTTACAGCATTGTCTGATAAAGTTCTACTATAATTAAATTTTCTTTCAGATTTGGGAATGTTGAGTAAAGTAAATTCAAAGGTTATCAAAAAATTGTCAGATAGGACTGGGTTATGTGGGAGGACTATTAGTTCATCACACTCAATGCTGTATGTCAGTACAATGTCTAAAGTGTGCCGACCAGAGCGTTCACTTTCTGAGTAAAGCTAATTGAGTCTATGATAATATTAAAGGCTGCATTTAAGCTGTCACTTTCAGTGTCCACGTGAATATTAAAATCCCCTACTATAATTACCTAATCAGTGTTTAAAATTAAATCAGATAAAAAATCAGAGATCTGCAGCCTTATCTAGGCAGGTGCTAAACTATTAAAGACTGATATACTGTATATATATATATATATATATATATATATATATATATATATATATATATATATATATATATATATTAGGCTATTAAAATAGTTCCTGGTAACAGTAGGTGCCCCAAAAAAATAATTTTCCATAAATTATTAATCTTACTGGCTGCCATAAGCAGTCCTTTAACTATTAATAGCCAAATAGCTGCATTTGCTTTAAAACCTCAACACTTGTGTCGTGGCAGTAGGTCAGCAACCTGTGATGCATTCAAAATTGGCTTTCCGTCAGACTTCAGAAATCTGCGGTGCCTCCACAATGTTCTAAAATGGTTAACCACGGCCAATGCATAGCTGCTGTCACTGTATATGGTAGCCGTTTTATCTTTAGTGAGCTCACAAGCCTTCGTCAATGCAATCTGTCCTGCGGTCTGCGCAGAAAAATTCGATGGAAGACTTCCTGCAGATAAAGTACAATGGTCATAGCAAACTGCAAAGCAAACTCTATTTTTCCCCCATGAGTCTCTGAAAGCTGACCATCCACATATAGAACCATGTCTGGGTTCTGCAAGGGTGTGTCAGTCAAATCTGGACGGGGTGTGCACAGTACCTCTAACTCTGCTTGACAGTCATTGGGGTCCCCGTCGTCCTCAGTGGGCAGCAAGATGGCAAGATTAAGAACATTACACCATTTTACTGTTAGGCAAATCTAACAAGACAGAAGTGTACCTGAGCCATTTAGCAGCTGATAAGTGTGAAGTCCTCTGCTCCAACAAAATTATGGCCACATTATGTGGCACAAACACAGACAATACATTACGATGTCCCTCGAAGCCAAAACGGCTTTCTCAGCTGCTGCTACGGCTCTCAGACATCCTGGAAGACCAGCTGCCACTGGATCCAGTTTAGCAGAGTAGTAAGCCACGGGGCATTTCAGTCCACAATGATCCTGCAATAGGACAGATGTCATGCAACCGTTTTACTCAGTAACGATCTGAAAAAATAGTTTCTCTCCATCTGATAAAGCCAGAACGGGAGGGCTTTGTAAAGCTCTCTTCAGCTCCTCAAATGATTGCCAGGCCTCAGGATTCCACTGGATGGCGTCAGAGGCCATCATCTGTCTCCCATGAATCAACTCAGAAAGAGGCTTTTCCAGCATCGCATAGCCTAGGATAAAGTTCTGACAATATGATCTCAGGCCTGGGAAAGACATAAGTTGTTTCTTAGTGACATGTTTTGGGAGCTGCTGAATAGCAGCAACCCTTTTAGAAGATAGAGATTTTGAACCTTTTGAAATCACATGACCAAGGAAGGTAACCTCAGATTTTGCAAACTGCAGCTTTGAAAAGCTAGCTTTGTGACCCCATGCAATTTAAGTATCCTCCTCATACTGTTCTTTTGACGGTGAACAAATCAGAAGGTCGTTGACGTAGCAGATTAAGGCGGAGCCAGGTGACTGCTCTAGCCCATCCAAGCTCTTTTTTAATGCCATGTTAAAAATGGTAGATGATTCCACATAGCCCCGTGGCTGAAGGTGGAACCTGAGACAAAATGGTGCATGGATTTGGGAAAGCAGATGCTCTAGGCATCACTGCAGCATTAACAAGCTTCAAATTCTGCAAAAAATGCAAGTCCTCACCTTTTTCTCTGATTTTTTCGCTGGAAAAATCAGACTGTGCAGAGGGTAATCGGTGCACTCAACTATTATCTCAGCTTTTAATAGAGATTCAAACACTAGCTTAATCCGATGCACAGCTTCTGGTTTTAAGGGATACTGGCGTTGGACTGGTCGAAAAGACAATTTTGGTGTGATTTTAACAGGGGTGCAACCCTTAAGCAAACCCACATTATATGCTTTTTTTGCCCACAAATCATTTGGAACCTGTTGGAGTGATAGAGGCATTTCTGTGTCATCTGTCCCAACGTCTTCATGCAGAAAAACATGAGAGAGCATTTCATCAGGGTCTTTGGTTGCATGAAGTTACCTGGTGACATGCACGGTGGAAATCAGCGAACGTTTGTATAGTTTTGCAGACCTGGAATAGAGGATTGAATGATCGTTCTCTGTTCGCTCCCAATCAGAAGCTTTCTGAGGGCATCTAACCAGTTCTGTCACCATTTCCCACTCCTTACCAGCTGGTTTATGGGAAATGTATGGATCACATTCCTGAAATCGGTAGAGTGCTTGTTTGTTCAGGTGTAAGGCAGACATTCAGCATAGCTGAATGTGTGTCCCACACCATGGAAGTTATGTTCAAAGTGTCGGTGTCAGAGGTGAACCATACCTGCTTATATTCTATGTCTGGCCCTGCAAAAACGTGTGATGTGCAATGTAGATCCTCGTTCGGCATAAAAACAGAAGCTGGATTTACCAGGTCCTGAGCTGATTCGAGGAGGTATTTGGTTGTGGTACCTGCTACCAGCTTCCACTGGTATTCGTGTCTGAGATCGCGAGTCGTGTCTTTCACTCCTGTTAGGATTGGAGTTTCCTGTGCAGGAACAACTTCAACGCCCTGTGCTGATGAAAAAAGAGCAATATTAAGCTTGCACATCAGGTCTCTGCCTAACACATTTACAGGACATTGCTGACAGATTAAGAATCCATGTTTAAAAGCTGGCCGATCTCCCAGTTGACAACGGAGATGGTAACTGAATAGTTATTTTACAATCTGACCAGATGCTGAAATTGAGAAGACATGGTTTCCACTCTGAATCTTGGTGGTGGATGCAGGGCTATGTGTTTCAGATCCAAGTGTGTCGCTCTAGAGTCAACCATGTACCTGAAACAGTCAGAGACAGGACAGGTAAGGCTTTGTACGCATCAGAAGTGAGATGTGCGTACGTACCTGTTAGCGTCGTTTGCTGTTGTTCTAAATGTACAATGGCTTCTGTAATCAAAGTGTGAGGGTTAGAACTTTGATTGGTTAGTGCAGGAAGCAAGTTCTTCATTGCAGGCAGTTACATTTGAAATTGCAGTATTTTCACTGCAACCATCACGATTTGCATCACAAAAATCAGTTTCATCATTAACAACCTGTCCATCACATGAAACAGTTTCATCATCAACATCATCACAAAAATCAGATTGATTGTAACTTTCAGTATGTGTTGCTTCACAAAAATCAGATTGATTATCGCTCTAAGAATGTGTGTCATCATAAAATTCAGATTGAATATGACTTTCAAAATGAATGAGTGTGTCTGTGTGTGCATCAGACCTCCAACTCCATCTCCTGGCGAAACAGAGAATTCTCCTTCCTGCTCTGAACTGGAGGTCCGCCTGTCTGATCAGTCAGCTTGTTGACGTCCGTCCATGGAGTGGTACACTGGTCACTCCAATGGTCACGCCTCCCACAGGAGAAACAATGGCCGTCATCACCTGACGAGTTGTTGTTGCGATGATCCGGGGAAACATGGCAGCGGTTTGAGTTCTGCTGTCTGCCTCCTCTCCATTATCTCATTGCAGAATTCCGGCAGCAAGCCACCAAGGTTCTTATCGCACAGCATCGATTCAAAAGTCGAGCCAACGAATTCTTCCAGTTTCTGAAGACTGCTGTATTTCTCAAAAGCTTCTCCTAATCTGTGGAGAAATTCATCTGCATCCTCTCAGCGTTGTTGCGTTACGGAGTGTAGCTTAGTCAAGTATTAAAATTCTTTTTCAATAGCTTTACGGAGTTTAGTTATGGCCGCAAAATACTCACCTCTGCACCAGGAAGGAGATCTGGCGTTTGTTTGTGCAGTATCTATATGTAAAGGTGGAGCCGTTGGTTGTGTGTGTGATTGGTTCAAAGAATTAGCCTGTGTTTTATTCTGTTTACGTGTGGAACGCTCGGGTTTCAGAGACGTATTATTATCACGGCGACCAGCCACTGCGCCTGTCAAATCTTTAGCACCTCCTAGATTTCTAAAGCTGGTTTTTCGCTCACAGCAAATTGCCTAATCTTTCCAGACCTGCGAAACACGCTTAGGCCTTTCAAACTTTTTATACAAAGCCCCTCATAAGAAAGCCATTGATTGTAACTTCTCCCCCTATAAAGACAATCTCTACAACGTCTAGGCTGCCCCCAATCGGAAAATCCCATTTTAAAATCCAAAAAGAAACAAATTCTAAACATTCCTGTCTGTATTTATTTTTCATAGCATGACAAACAACACTGTCAGGTGCAGAAAGACTGGATTTTGCTGAACCCATTGTGCAAGGAAAAGGAAAACACTTGTTACTTAAATCATTTAAAGCAAAACGATATCACAAGCGTAACTTAACAATATGTTTACAAAGCATCGTAACAATGCACAATTTCATTCTCCACTAGAGATTAAGGAAAACTTAATTTTAAAGAATGGAATCTCTCTCACCGCTCGCAGGGTTCTCTCCTGGCGGCGATCACAAGCTGACCAGAAGCACCAAGCCCCCTCCGCTGCCCAAAGCTGCCAAAGTCCGTCAGACGAGTTTGGTTCTCCGTGATAGCCCGACCAAAGGATGAGAGAGAATTCTTTTAAAGTTCGGAGGTTTTATTACAATTCGGATTGATCAATCAAGAGGACAGCATCACATCACAGAAAATGCAGAATACTGACTTGTCTCAATTTTACAACAACAAGCTTATATTATTTCTAGTAACCTTGCGTCGATCTATTCTACTGATGACGTACGACTCTCAGGGTGAGAGTAACAGACTTGACTGCGCCTTTCTCTTTGGTTAGAAAGCTGTGAACTGTGTAGACCTTTAACGATGCCCAGTCCAAAGAGCAATCTATATGGTAACGCAGGATGTGGACTATCATTATCAAAACACTCTGACCGCTTGTGTAAAAGCATCACTCAATAAGACTAACATCCAAACTAATATTACAACATTATGTAAACTTGAGTCACATTTGATTACAAAGTATAGATAAATCATAACACTACATTTTTCCACCACAACTTGTAATTTTGGTGATTATGACTCAAAAATAATGAAGACCCTTAATTCTCTAACTCAGAACATTGTGAAAGAGTTGAATATTAGAAACTTATGGTGTCACATGCCAATGAGATAAATTCCTTAAAGCACCTCCAACAGTTTCCTGAGCATCAAGACGCTAATTCATTATGGGTCTGTAGGGTGCACAGTCATGGGGAAGTCTACTGCATTGTCAGATGTCCAGAATCATTGACACCTCTCACAAGAAAGTTAAGAAACAGAAAATCGTTGTTAAAGCATCTAGTTTTTCCCAGACTTCTGTGTAAAAGAATAATGGTAGAATGTTGAGTGGAAGGAAAACATGTGGCATGAAAAGGTGTACAAGCAACAGGGATAACTGCAGCCTTGAGATGATTGTATATTTTACAGAACTTTGTGCTTCCCTCTGCCAACCAATTTTTTGGATACCCAGATGTTCTTTTCAGTAGGATTGATATCGGTCCACACAGACATTTACATGCAACAAAAAACCCATTCAAAACTGGAATATTAACAATAACTTGGTCATGCACAGCCATGTAAACACCGACAAAATATTATTATTTTTATAATTGCCAACAGGCAGCGGATTTGAGCAGCGGATTTTATTGAGGATCCTAGAGTGGAAATAAATAGTTATGTCGGAAAGATGACTTACTGGAAATTACAGCACATTTTAAAATTATTGTATCCAAAGCTAGTGTTAAGAAGGAGATTAAAAAGGTTTTAGTGACAAAACTGGTGGAATTAGGGGTTCTTACACTATTCACTCCAGATGCCGAGGTTGACAATCCTTTGGCTTCGCCAGGTGTTTCCAATGTAGATCAAAATACAATGAAAAAAAACAGCAGGACAAATGATGAAACCTAAAGATGCCCCCGAGACTTTACCCCGTTTTGAACCACTATCTCCTTATATTCAAGACTCAAGCATGGATGGTAGGGTTAAGATTCGCTTGGCTCGTCTTCAATTGGAGGCTCAGGAAAAGGAATAGGTGCATAAGGCTGATTTTGAACTCCGATTGCAGATTCGTAAGTTGGAAATAGAAGCAGAGAAAGAAATAAAGTTAAAACAGCTTGAGGTGGAAGCTACAAGACTTTCTGTAAGACAATCAGTTTAATCTCCCTCTGAATCTTCAACAGTTGCTGGTGACAAACAAGGGTCTGATGTTAGTAGAAACATAGCTTTTGTGCCCCCATAGCTATGGCACTTATGTGGCCCAAAGAAATGTGGTCCAATCCCTCTTTCTGTTAGATCAGACCTGTTAAATTGGTGGTGTAGGAGATTTTGGAAAAGCTGTTTGTTCAAAGCTATATTTTTAAAACAAGGTCCATTCCTTTTCTTCAGGCTCCCTCGATAATATGGCTACATCTCCAAAATACAGCAATGTGCAATGCTTGCTCCTGAGTTTGAGTTTATTTACAACAGGGACGATACAAATAAATTAACATGGACGTGTAAATATGCAAGATTATAGCCTACAGCTTTTTTCCATCTTTTCTCACTTTGGAAGGTTGATGTCAACAATATAAAATATAAAATAAATAAAACAACAGTAAAAACAATTAGCAAACTTTGCCATCATGGCCAGTATAAACAGGAGGAGTAAATACACAGAAAGAAAATGTGTCCTTGAAAACACAATAGGACAAAAAAAAAAAAAAAAAAAAAACAGTGAAACAATATTGTGGATCATGAAGCATATAGGCCAAAGTTTAGGGGACCTTACATATTTCACTTGTGTTAAATGCAGAAATTGGACATCAAAATTTAATATCACTATGAAGAGGGAGTCATAATGATAATAAAACAGTGATGTTTATGTATATATTCAGTAGAAATTGCAGAGGTACCCCAACAATTACCTGATATTAAAAATTATAGTAGCCAGCCACTCGCCAAACAGTGTCACATTGCTGCCCTCATTTACGATGGTGTCTTCTTACATCTTGTAGATTGTAGCTGGAACTTGTGCAATGAGTCCTAGGGTCTTTTTGCATGGAGTTTACATGCTCTACCTTTGCATGCATGGTACTCAAAGTACTCGGGCTTCCTCACACAGTCTAAAAAGATGACTGTTAGGTTAATTGGTCTCTCTAAATTGTCCTTAGGTGTGAGTGTGCGCATAATTTTTGTCCAGTCTGTCGTCATGTTGCCCTGCAATGGACTGGCGACCTGTCCAGGGTGTATCCTACTTTTGCCCATCGAATGCTGGAGACACAACCAGCCGCCCAGAGGTGGAAAGAGTACTAACATTTCCAGTGAAGTAAAAGTACCACTTCTGTGATTACATTTTACTCAAGTGCAAGTAAAATTACCAGTCTAAAAAGTTACTTAAGTAAAAACATAAAAATATAGATTATTTAAAATGTACTTGGAGTAAAACTTACTTAGTTCCTTTTTTTTTTTACAGCGGTCAATAATGCAAATACACTATTGACCGAACGACAGTGTCTCAACCATCGGCAATTTTTTTACATGTGTTATCATATTAATTTGACCCTTCCATACCCTTTGCAAAACAATTTCCACCTCATGTAATATTTTAATTATGGCATAATTTTTTTTTTAGAATGTGGCACTATGTTTGTCCATGAGGAATCAGCAAAACAGCGCCCCCTAGAGTCACAGAATCTGACAATCACAGAAAAGGGAGTAACACCTGTTTTGTGGGTGGTGATTCGGAAAATATATTAATAAATAAATTAACAATAATAAATAAAAAATAATTAATAATAAATAAATACATATGACAAATAATAAATAAATAAATAAATTGTCAGGTTTTATTTTTTTTGTCAAGCATGTCTGTAGGCTACTAATATGTAGTGATTTGTTGGGATATGTAGAGTGATTTAGAATATGTAGAAGTTAAAAAAAAATCATTAAGACCTATTAGGATGTTAGCAAATGGTGAAACATCAGGCGTTCTTTACGCCCTCGGACAGAATGTCAAAAGTGGACAGATCAGTGAAAAAGACGTTTACATTCACTGATGTCTTAAACTGAGCACTGCCTTTTATTAAGCTATGACTTTTGTTTGGTTCAATTTACCTTTATGTATTTGTGGACAATTAATTGTAATGCTGTTGCCTTTCTGAACTGAAGCAGAAGTTGTCACTTATGGTGAGAGGTTAACATCGTATTCTTTGAGATTAATTTTATTCCACAGGTTCTCTTTGTTAGCTGGATCCATTTGGATGTCAGATGCTTCCATCTTTATTTTTATTGACACCAGTTCTCATATACATCATGCATTGCAGTAGTTCAGGGCGCAATATTTTCATCATATTTATTAGTTGTTGTTTTTCTACTCAGTAACGGATATTTAAAAAAAATGTAGCGAAGCACAATTTCATTTATTTAGTTTATTTGAGCAATTTGTGTGTGTGAAAACAAATAAAATAAACAAACAGGCATAATTTGTGCTGTATGTAATGATAAAGCAAGGCACACAGAAAAGCTCAAAAGGAGTAAAGCTAGTTTCCATCTTTACTTTTAAGTACAATACTTAAAAATCGTAAATGTAAAATTACACAAAAAAACTTGTTGGGTGAACATAATAAAATAACATGAATAATTTCCAAATTAAATTATCGGGTTGATTTAGCAATAACCAATTTTGTTGATTGAACTAAATGTAAACATGTTGGCTCAACCTAATACATTTAGTTTCCTGTAAGGCACAAAAATAAACAGCAGGGGATGGGACTTGAACTCAGAAAAGGACCACAGTTTTCTGCAATTGGAAGATCGTAGGTTCGATTCCAGCTTCCTCCAGTCACATGTCGATGTGCCCCTGGGCAAGGCACTTAACCCCAAAAATTGTACATCGTCCTACCGAGCCATGTTGGCTATCGGTGTATGAAAGTGAGTGTGAATGGGTGAATGTGGCTTCAATGTAAAGCGCTTTGAGTGGTCAGTAGTGACTAGAAAAGTGCTATATAAGTTCAGTCCATTTACCATTTCCATTGTTAACTAAACATGATTATAATGATTTTAGTAATACAATTCCTTCACTTCTTTTCAAGAAAGTTGAAGGGAAGGGAATTGGCAGGTCTTGATAATATTATAATATATTTTAGATAACAATTCAGCTTCAGTGCACTCAACAAGTATTTTTAGCTGTTGTCAACTTAAAGTTTAGCAACTCACCGATCAGAGGGGGATTGTCAGATAATCATGACTGCAGGATAAAACCACAGCTTCAGCAGGAAACCTGATTTTACCCATCTTATACCTGTCTCATAGCTAACAAAAAGAATAAAAAGCAGTCCTCATTCTAGCCACATAAAATACAACTTTCTTACGAGTGTAACCAGCGCCGGCGCTCCGCCACTTGCGCATAACGCAGGGCACCAACTGAGCTTATTAAAATAAATAAAGACAGATTAAGTCTGATGCAGCTTAAGTTCGGACTTGTTATTGTTGTTAATTCATCTCTTGTATGCCAAAAGTATGCTGCATTTTAATACATTTATTTGGTGTTTTTCGTGCACTGCTTCCATACGTTTTGACTTTATCTGCGCTGTTAGGGCGCATTTTGTTCTCTGCTCTGTTAAAAGTAGGGGAGACTGCACTGCTCTGTCCCGCCTCCCGTCCTTCTCATAGCAGCTGTGAGAGAGGCTGATAGGGAGACAAACTCAATGAACATCTGGAGCTTTTTACTGTTGGAGAAAAAAACGTAGCAAATCATCATCATCTTCCAAGCAGTTATTCTTTTCTGAAGCAACACTTCTGTACAGAAAAAAAAGGTGTTAAAGGTTCTTAATCTAAAATATGGACCGTAGTGTAAAGATGTTCTGAAGAGTTAGAAGATGTTTTTGTTTTATTAAGTTTCTCCCAGTGGCGCAAAAAGGGGGTATTGATCCTTCAGTAAGCTGAAGTTAATTAAAACGTATCTCCGTTCAAGTATGACCAATGACCGCTTGACCCAGTTAGCAGTGATCTCCATTGAGAACAGTGTGGCACGGTCTGTCTCATATGATGCCATTCTTGAAAAATGGGCGAGTGCAAAGGCACGGCATGTAAATATTTAGTGGTAACATTGTTACATGCACTAACAGTTCTCAAGATATGTTTACTACAGATAATATATTGATTATCATTGGCTGCCACTGCTGGTACATTTTACTTGATTTTTTTTTTATATTGACCTTGTCATTAGATATTATTAGATTAGATTCAACTTTATTGTCATTACACGTGTACATGTACAGAGCAACGAAATGCAGTTTAGCATCTAACCAGAAGTGCAATAGGCAGTAAGTATGTATGATAAGTGTATATAGTAATAAATAATAAATATTAATGGTAAGTAAGTATAATTTTTACAGCATATGGACAGTCGTTACCATTCCGTTGTCAGTATGCAAGTTATTTTGTTGCCTAATAAATGTTGGCCTGTTAACTGTTTCAGAATCTCGTGGAATTTTTATAAATAAAAAAGATTAAAAAGTGTGTGTGTGTGTGTGTGTGTGGGGGGGGGGTGATGAGTCTGCATACCCCTCAGAAAGTAGATAGTTGCACCCCTGGTTTCTCCTTATAAATCTCCCTCAAGAAAAAAGTTTCCTCTTTGAGGTCAGATGTCTGTGCTGTTTTGAAACAGAAATAAATAAAAAATATTTGTCAACTCAAATGCTTAAATTAATATAAAAATAAAACAAAAAACTGTCAAAGTAAAGTAAGAACATATTTTAAAAAATCAGCAGTTTGGTATTAATCATGAGCTAACTCTATGGACATGATTTATCATGATTAAATATTTGGCCCATCTGTAACTCAGGTTTAATATGCCAAATTAGACAAAACTTTTTCAAATTAGGTATTTGCTCTATGCTGATATTTTTGAAACACAGGCCAAGGGGAACATCTGCTACTGATGGTGTAATTTGAAGAAAAAAGGACATTTTAAAGTTATGCCAATCTCCTCCCTTCATATTTAGAGATTTGTAGTTGTGTATATTGTGCTTCTCTATTTCTACTCGATGCCTGAGAAAATGGCAAGAAGAGGAGGTGCTGAAGGAGGAACCATGATGGGAGGATCCCTACATGGGATGTACCATCGGAACATAACTCAAGTGGCTGATCTCAAGAAATCCTACCAATGGCTACAGAGGGCTGGCCTACAGGACACCACAGAGGCACTCATCCTGGCCGCACAGGAGCAGGCCCAGATCTACCACACTAGACAAGACCCAAGGTGTACGCAGTGCAAAGAGTCATCAGAGACAATCCAGCACATAACAGCAGGATGTAAAATGCTGGCAGGGAAAGCATACTTGGAACGTCACAACCAAGTGGCTGGGATAGTATACAGAAACATCTGCACGGAGTATGGGCTGGAAACCCAAGGTCAAAGTGGGAAAAACGTCCAAATGTGGTGGAGAATGACCGAGCAAAGATCCTGTGTGACTTCCAGATCCAGACAGACAGGATGGTAATAGCGAACCAACCGGACATTGTGGTGGTTGATGAAGAGCAGAGGAAAGCCGTTGTGGTGAATGTAGCAATACCAGCAGATCCCTGGAAGAACCTCAGATATCTCAGTCCAGAAATGTGCAGTACAGAAAAGCAAAGATACTGAGGAGGACCCTCAAGCTTCCATGCCTCTGGTAGAAGACCCGAGCTTGGAATGGGAAACACCGCCCACTGGGAATTTGTGTATATACAGTATATATATTCAACTAATGGTACCTGAAAGTCTTTTGACAGTTTTTGGAGGGTCCAGTAAGACTGTAGCGACTTCCACAGGCGCTGGAGAGGATAAGGATGCTTTCATCTATTTGTATGACGCGCTGTCCACTTCATAAAATACGCATAAAGCTCACCTGCGTTTCTTCCGTTTATTGTGGCTTTAACAACAATGATGCATTGGGACAGTAACACTGATGATAAACATATATGAACTGAACGTATGACATAAGCTGAGCGTTTGCTACACAAGCTGAACGTTTGCTACACAAGCTGAGCGGTCAACAAAATTATGGCTCCCCAGCCATCCTCTCTCTGACAGAAAAACAACCGAGTGACTCACTGACAACCCATTTTGACACCTTGACTCATCATCACTATCACCCTCGTGACCACCGCTCCACATCACCATGACAACTGAAACAAACAAACAAGTGAACCGGTGAGCAGTGCCTAAAATAATATTTGTGGCGCATACAAAGACGATACATCAACCAGAAACTGCAGGACAAGGCCTATTATATTTTACAAACAATAAAAAACTATTTCACAAAGATATTAGTAACATCTAAGAGTATTTCAAATAAGATTACAGTACACATTATATGCAGCTGAATGAAATAACCATGCATTGTGAAACAATGACTACTGCTAAGTGGATTAAAAAAGCCTTTAAGTGGCACCAATGATAGTTGTTGAGTTGAAATATATTGGTATATATTGTAAACTTCGATTTAACAAAGTCACTGGAAGAAGAACGATTTAGTGCCCCAAGGAATGCCATTAACAACTTGTCTGTCTTTATTAAGGGACAGACCCAACTCCTCAGCTGTGTGAGGGGAGATCATGGTGACCCCCCCACCAGTTAGACGTACCTCAGCTTTCTTTTGATTAGCTACATGATAGGAAGAATGCACAAAAAGAACTTAGGCTTACATCTCTTTAGTAATTATTTGATTTCAATCTTACCTTTTTGGAAAATCTTTTTGTGTTTCATTTTGAACTCAGAGTTTTTCGCTACCCAGTATGAATGCATCTAATTAAGTTAGGGGTCAATATTGTCTAAATCAATGTAAAATATTATTGTCCCCTCAACAAATTGGTGGACATTTTGAATAATAATCCAACATACTGAAGCAAATCTTAAATTAAACATTATTAACAACTTCTGCCAGCACCCCACAACCCCAACTGGGAATGAAGGGTATGAAACAAAAATATCAAATATTGTTAGGACTTTAAGGCTGATATCTGCAATAAGGCTGAGGCAGCATGCTCTATTATTCAAATTCAAGTGCAATCTAAAGTTTTGACCTGAAGAGGGCACTCCACTGATGTTTTTTGGTATAAAATGAATACACTCATTTATACAGTTTATCAGCACAGTTGATTAAGGGGTGAGTTAGACTTTAAATATCACACACGGTTATTTTGTACGAAGCCAACTTATTGCTTTTTCATAATGATTGGCTTGATTTCCTCATTAGTACTTACAACTCCACTTCTTTGAAATATTCTGTCCTTTTTTCTGTTCAGTTTCCATTCTGACTCATGAATTCCGTGATCCATTGAGAGGGTCTTTATGTTTCAGGGTTTACCAGGAGTAGGATGAATAACCTGATTCTTATCTTGTACTTGTACATACTCAGGCTAAGCAGGTTTTTGGTTGATTAACGAAGACTTCACCATTTACCATAGTTTACCATATTGTAAGTTAACCAAGCTTTCTGGAACAGGCCCCTGTTCTAGGATTCACCGTGGATCAAATGCAGGTGCTGGAAGACCTAAGGACTCTAGCCAAAATAACGTCTCTAATGGACAGAGTATCTCACCCCATGTGAGGTTTTGTATCCGGAGCGAGTCCTCTCTTTCAGAGAGGATCTGTGACTGAGTTGCTGCACAGGCTGATTGCTTCCACCTGTTCCCAATCGGCTGTTTGGTGCTTTATAAGGAGCTGGCTGAGAACTCTTCAGCGCCTGATGGTTACCATACCGGTACATCCAAGCCTCTGTTTCCCAGGTATTTCTAGATCCAAGTTTCTCGTGGTCTCCTGTGATTCTCAGTCCTCTTGTTGTCTTCAGGTTTTTTTGAATGGAGTTTTTTGAAGCAACCAGTCTCCGGTAAAGCCTCCAAGTTTGACAGCTGTTTTCCAAGTGGATTACTCACCTCCATCACAGTCAGCTTCTTGTGCAGCATTCTACCTGCCTGCTCGCTCTCAGCCACACCGTCTCCTCCCGTACTCCCCAGAAGCCCCAGTCTCCGCTCAGCAAACATCACTTACTCCTCCCAGGATCAGACATCCCCCCGGATCAGTGAGTACTGACACATTCAGGAATCCAATTAATTTCCATTAGCCATCATTCCTTCCTAATCCAATCTCTCCGTTTCCAGATGCCTACCAGTTCCCGACGTTCTCTAGCTGAACTGTTTATTTCCTTATTTAAATAAACCCCTTTGAATTGTCATACAGTCTCAGTGTGGTTCTGCATGTGGGTCAGGAGCTTGGGCCGAACCATGACAGAACCATCAGGCCAGTCTGACCCAGCAGAACCACCTCGCAGCTCTGGATCCGATCAAGGTCCCATTCTTGCTAAACATGAATCCATGCTTCGTTCTCTTTGTGAAATCCAGAACTTCACCTTTCAGCATTTGGATCAGTTATCCGGAGTCTTGGAGGATATCAGCCGAAAGCTGTCGCCCCAAGCTCAGCCGCCTTTAACCGGAGCCCCTGCTGATCCACTGGCCACTCCACTCTTACATCCCCACTTCCCTGGTGTTTCCTCTCCTACCCCAGAGAACTTCTCTGGGGAGATCGGTAAGAGTGGAGGCTTTCTTTTGCAATGTTCCCTGGTATTTAGTCGTTCTCCACACTCTTTTGTGGATGATGCATCTAAGATTTCCTACATAATTGGCTTGTTCAGGGATCGAGCTCTCTGCTGGGCTGAATCAAAGTATACTCATTCTTCCATCCCACATGTTTCGTTTAAGGATTTCATTTCAGATTTCGAGCAGACTTTCGGCTATAAGAGTTCAGAGACTGAAATTACCCGTAAGCTGTGGGGCCTAAAACAGGGACGCAATTCAGTGGCTGAATTCGCCATTGATTTCCGCACATTGGCTGTGACATCTGGTTGGAACACCCAGGCACTCAAAGGTGCCTTCTTAAATGCACTGAACGATCAGTTAAAGGATCTTCTGGCATACCAGGATGAGCCCGGTTCGCTTGAGGACCTCATAGCCCTAGCCATCAGGTTGGACAATCGCGTAAGGGCTCGAGCCCGTGAACGCAGGGATGATCAACCTCCTGCAGTTTTGTTTCATAATTCTCAGTCTTCCACCCAGCCTACCAACCCATTGTGTCAACTCCCAGAAGAACCAATGCAGATAGGTCGAGCCAGACTTTCTCCCGAGGAGCGTCGGCGGCGTATGGAGGGCCAGGCGTGCCTGTATTGTGGAAAGGCGGGACACTTCATTGCTTCCTGTCCGACTCGCCCAAAAAGGGGGAGTCCGCCAGTAGTAGCGGGAGTACAGGCGGACGGCCCCCTTGGAAGGAAATCCCGCATGTTTTTACCTGTGAAGTTAATTTTCTCTTCAGACTCAAGCATTGGTTGATTCCGGCTGTGAGCAGAACTTGATTGATTCTTGCCTCGCCAGACAGCTTGGTCTCCAGTTGAAGCCCCTGAGTACCCGCGTCCTCATGAACTCTTTGGATGGGAGGGAGCTACCATCCATTACTCACCAGACAGAACCTATGGAGCTCGTTGTTTCTGGTAACCATAGAGAACGCATAACCTTCTTCGTTTTCCCTTCTCCTCAGTCCCCAATAGTCCTGGGTTACCCTTGGTTGGACAAACACAACCCTCTGTTGAATTGGAGAGAGGACAGGGTCGAGTCATGGAGCCCTTACTGCCTATCAACCTGCTTACGGTCCGCTGTTGCCTCCGATACTTTCCCTGTTTCAGCGTCTAGGGAGGAACCGCCAGATCTCTCAAAGGTACCACCTGATTACCATGACCTACAGCAGGTTTTTAGTAAAACAAAGGCTCTGTCACTACCTCCTCACCGGCCTTATGACTGTGCCATAGAACTCTTCCCAGGAGCTCCCTTACCTTCCAGCCGTCTCTATAACCTGTCCCGTCCAGAGAGTGAGAGTATGGAAAAATATATCAACGAGTCCCTTTCAGCAGGAATCATCCGTAAGTCCACATCCCCATTAGGGGCGGGGTTTTTCTTCGTGGCCAAGAAAGATGGAAGTTTACGGCCCTGCATCGATTACCGGGGTTTGAATAATATCACAATCAAAAACAAGTATCCCCTTCCACTACTCGCGTCTGCTTTTGAGCCACTCCAAGGTTCGACCATCTTTACTAAACTGGACCTACGTAATGCTTATCACCTGGTCCGGATTAAAGAAGGGGACGAGTGGAAGACAGCATTCAAGACCCCGCTGGGACATTTTGAGTATCTGGTGATGCCTTTCGGCTTGACAAATGCTCCGGCAGTTTTCCAGGCTTTAATCAATGACATTTCATTTTTCATATAACAATTTAGTATGCCAGTTAAAATAGCTAACCCAGCCCTGTATTAACTTCATGTTTTCCTTTACCAAGCTGAGAACGCTCCATGTGTACAAAGAGGGTCATGCAGAGCAGGGGCAGAGATGGTGCAAGGACAGTTTCATGGATGGCTCAAGAGCCATTCATTTACAACATTTCATCATTCCGTTTCATTATCTATTCCACTTATCCTCGAAGGGTTGTGGGGTGGCTGGTGGCTGACGGGGTACACCCTGGACAGGTCACCAGTCCATCACAGGGCAACATGGAGAGAGCCAGTACAACTCAACCCTACAGACAATAAAATACAATTACCTAACAGCTATGTTTTTGGACTGTGTGAGGAAGCCAGAGTACCCAGAGGGAACCCACACATGCACAGGTATAACATGTAAACTCTATGTTGAAAGACCCCAGGCTTGGATTTAAATCTAGGCCTTTTTCCTGCAAGGCAACAGTGATACTAACTGCACCAATGTGAAGCCAGTCATTTAGAAAAGGATGCACAAAATGATTGTATGAGGTTTTTCCAAGGTTGTATGTTTTAGAGGTAATTGTAGTTGTTGTTTATATTTTCTTATTAAACACCTAATTGATTAGTTGCTATTGTCAACAATATGGTAATAATTGTTTCAGAAAAAAAAATCATCCACCCTACCTTTAAGTGTTTGGTTTTTACAGTGTATTCTGAGTGCTTCCATTTATGATAATCATATAAATTGAAAAGCATTACCTAACAATTGAAATAAAGAAAACTAGTAACCAGTGTGCAAAAGAAAAAAATTAAATCTGAATTTTGTGGTTTTACATGCTAGAATTTGACTGGTTTGACTCCACCTTAAGATCACTCCTGCAAATGCGCAATAGCAGCCTCAATTGACTGCTAAATCATTCATTTGTATTTTGTTTTTCACTGAGGGGTTACCAACCCGTCATAGCCTTTGCACACGGCATTTCTGTTTAACACCATCTAAGAGTTGGGGTAGTGTGACTGCGAAACGGTGAGGTTTTATTTTCTTAGGGCTAAGAAAAAAAAATTTCTGGTTCTTAGTGCTGTTTTAACACTTTAATCCACATCTCACACACACTTTAAGCTGTGTTAAGGTCTCTTTGCAGAAAGCGTGACTAAGAATTTCCTTTCTTTGTCCTTCTGTTGTACTTCCTCATCTCAGTCTTATTAGCCTTGTTTAACTCTGCTCTTATTCAACAACCTGTCACATGTACTTTAGTTTGGGAAATGGATTTCAGAGGAATTTACAATCTGGTCTGTGCATCCTAAGCAGGGTTCGAATTACACAGAAGCTTCTGGGGGAGCCATATTTTTCATTGTGCACTGCGATTTTAAAACTCACATGCACACACCAATATATTTATGGCACAATGGTCAAAAACATAAAAAAATTAATTTAGGTAGTTTAGCAGGTTCTCAGCCAAGAAAAAACAAAGGGATCAACATGCAATCCAGCATTTTCTGCCTTACAGGCATTCAAGAACAAATCACGGGGCAACTTAGGTCAGAAACAACACCATTATGACTATGTGGATCATCATCACCACCACCATCAATACCAAAATATTTGCTTAACAAAGGTCTAATATCAGTACAGTAGGTCTATATTATCTTTAAAACTGTAGGGACCACAGGTACCACAAGTCCGATTTGGGAACCAGTTTCTAACAAACTAGCTCTGATTTGTTTGGTGATTTGTGGTATGATTTACGCACATTTTAGCGGTATAAATTTTTTTTTTGTCATTATGGTTGGGGGCTTTCTTAAAGCCATTTTGAATTGGCAATATCTCAGAAAGACTTATTGATTTCTTGCATTAAATGAGTGTTCGTTTTCTCTTCTGTCTGACATTTCAACTACTCTTTTTTTAGCTAAACTGTCTCAATGCTTGAAACTTTTCTTGTTTATTCTGTAATTCAGTGCTGACTTCTCCATTCATCCATTGGCAAGCAGCACACTTCATTGGTACATGGGCCAACTGTGCCTCCCTACTTTCCACTAAGAGCCAGGTATTCCTACCTTTCCACGCGTTGCACTGCTTTTTTGTCCAGTTAAAAAGGAAATTCAAATTCAATTCAATTCAAAAATACTTTATTGATCCCAGAGGGAAATTAATTGTTGTTGTAGCTCATTAATTAATTTTTCAAGGAATTGTTGTAGACCATGATGGCTGTGGGGAGAAAGGATTTCCTGTAGCGGTCTGTGTTGCAGCGAATATTTTTCTTAGCGATGCATAAGGCAATGTGAACTAATTGCATAGACTTTGTATCCATGGTAACTTCATCTAAATTTCCCAGCAAGCAAATTGTGGGAGAAAGTGTGATATTACATTTCAGACACTTTGATAGGTCTTCACATATCTGGTACCAATATTTCTTGACAGGTGGGCAGAACCAAAGAGCATGAGTATAATTGTCTGGTAGATTGCTTGTACATTGTAAACAGGTATTAGATGGCGTAAAACCCATCTTGAACATCCCTTGGCCTGTATAATGCACTCTATGAAGGATTTTATATTGTATTAATCGTAGATTAGGATTTTTAAGAAATGTAAAGGTTCTTAAGGAAATCTGAGACCAGAGGTTTCGGCCAAATGAGGTGGACAAGTCCATCTCCCATTTTAAAATAGCAAGGGCTATTGATTCATCTATTCTATTTAATGTTTTGTATATTTTAGATAGCAGTTTCGGAGGGTTAAGATTAAGAAAGTCTAAAACTTTTCCTGGAATTGTAAATTACCTGTATTGAGCCTAAATTTTTTTTTATAATTGATTTAATTTGTTGAAATTCTAAGAATTTATTCTTGTTAATTCCGTATTGTGTAACCAATGTATTAAATGGGATAAAGTCTGTTCCATCAAACATATGCTCCAGGTATTCAATTCCTTTACAACTCCAGTTTGGAAAGTTGATCATGCATTTTTTTTTGTAAGATATCCGGGTTGTTCCAGATGGGTGTACGCCTGCATGGGACTAGTAAGGTCTCTGTCATTTTAAGAAATTCCCACCAAGCTGTCAGAGAGGAGCTGATACTAATACTTTTAAAACATTCATTTTGTTTTATATTTGAGCTAATAAATGGTAGATCTGAAAGTTTTATCTTATTGCATAGTGTCTGTTCAACATCTACCCAGCACTCATCGATATAACTGTGTTTTACCCATCTTCATGTGTATTGGAGCCTGTTGGCTAAGAAATAATGACGAAAGTTTGGTAGGTCTAGACCTCATTTATCTTTGGACTTCTGCAGTGTTTTTAAGCTGATACGTGGGGGTTTATCTTTCCAAAGAAATTTAGAGACAGAAGAGTCCAGAGATCTAAACCAATCAGGTGATGGTTTGCTTGGGATAATTGAGAATAAATAATTGATTCTAGGCAAAACCATCATTTTTATTGTAGCTACCCTTCCAATAAGTGATATTGGAAGGGATTTCCATCTTGCCAGATCATCTTCCACTTTTTTTAAAAGTGGGACATAGTTTAGCTTTGATAAGTCTGCCAGTCTTGGTGAGATATGGATACCTAGATATGTAATATTTCCCGACCGGAGTTGCACAGCAACGGGACCCTGGAAAGAACAGTTGATTGGAAGGACTGTAGATTTTAACCAATTTATGGAATAGTCTGAAACTCTTGAATAAGATTTTATCAATTCAATTACCTGAGAGAAGGAAGTTTGTGAATGCTGTAGAAAGAGTAGTACATCATCTGCATACAGACTAATTTTATGTTCTATTTTGTTGCATTGTATACCTTTAACATTATTATTTTGCCTGATTGCTGCTGCTAATGGTTCAATAAAAATAGCAAAGAGGGAGGGAGAAAGTACACATCCTTGCCTGGTACCTCTCTGAAGGAAAAACTTTGATGAGATTTGATTATTAGTCCTAATACATGCTGTTGGTGAGCTGTATAATATTTTTAACCAGTTTACAAAAGAATTACTGAACCCGAATTTATGTAAGGTTGCAAATAAAAATTTCCAGTTAACTCTATCAAATGCTTTTTCTGCATCTAAAGATAATATATTGGTTTGGACGTTTTTACAGTAGGAATAATCTATTAAATATATTAATCTATGTGTATATGTGGAAGAGAGCCTACCTTTTATAAAACCTGTTTGATCAGGATAGTTTATTAGAGGTGTTATTTTCTCAATCCTTCTTGCAAGAGCATTGCAAATTATTTTAAGATCAACTTTGATAAGAGAAATGGGACGATAACTGGTAGGAGACATAGGGTCTTTTCCTGGTTTTAATAGAAGATTGATGTTGGCAGAGTTCATGTTTGGTGGTAATCGACCATTTTTCTTTGTTTCCTGTAACATTTTGTAAAATGTTGGTGCCAGAATATTCCAGAATTCTTTATAGAACTCTCCTGGAAATCCATCTGGGCCTGGAGCTTAGGCATGGATTGGAGGGCCTCATGGAGTTCAGTCACTGTTAGCGGTGAATCCAGGGCCTTTGATTGATTGTCTGAAAGTTTAGGAAGAGTTATTTTATCCAGAAATTGTTCAATTTCATTATTTGATGGGTTTATCTCCGGTGTGTATAAAGTCTCATAAAACTCTTTGAATGTGTTGTTTATTTTTTCAGGATCATATATAATATTCCCAATGTTGTCTTTGATTGCAGATATAGTTGTTTTTTCTTTCTTTATTTTTAACTGATTAGCTAAGAAGTTACCTGATTTATTACTATGTTCAAAGTTTTCTATTCGAAGTCTTTGGATTAAGAACTGCGTCAGTTTATTAACAATTTCATTTAATTCTAATTTTGCTTTCTGTATTTTGCTTAAGCTCTCTTTATCCAGGGAAGCTTCTAATGATTTGATAGTTTCTTCTAATTCCTGAACATGTTTATTTTCTGTTCTCTTTTTATTTGATGAGAATGAAATTATTTTACCTCTAATCACAGCTTTCCCTGCCTCCCAGAGAGTGGATGGCGACATACCAGGGAGATCATTAAATTCCATGTATGAAGCCCATTCTTTTTCAATGTATTTAATAAATTCTCTATCCATAAGTAAGTGATGTATTAAATCTCCAATTTTTATATTGAAAGGTTGCTATTCTATTTGCTAAATTTAAAGAAACAGGAGCGTGATTGCTGATAACTATAGGATGTATCCTAGTGTCTGAAATGTCATTCAACAGTGAGCTGCTGACTAACAAATAGTCCAATCTAGAATAAGAATGATGGACATTTGAGTAAAAAGTGTATTTTCTGTCTTTGGGATGAAGCAATCGGCATGCATCGCAAAGTCCATAATCGCTCGTGTACTGTTTAACTATATCTATTGATTGCCAGCTGCGCTGAGTCCCTGCTGTACTGAGCCTGTCTATTTCTTCATTTAATCCAAAGTTGAAATCTCCCCCAAGAACAAGTGAGCAATCCATGTGATTAGCCAAAACCGAGAAGAAAGTATGAAAGAATGAGGGGTCGTCAACATTTGGACCATATACAGTAGTAGCAGTTTAAAAGTTCTTATGTTTCAATGATTGGTCCTTGACTGGCCCTTGACTGGTACGTGCCTGATCCGTCAAAGGTCCCTGACAGGTCCGTGGTGGTAATGTAATCCCCCGCTATGACGTCTTCAGTGAGGCCTCGCCCCCAAGGAGCCAGAGTGAAAACCAGCTGCAATGCCTCTTTTGTCCACGGGGAGGAGCAGTGATTTTAATGTTAATGATTTATTGACGTATCAGACTCAGGGTAGCCTATATAAATGTCATTAAAAAATGTTCCCATATCTGTTCCTCTATGGTTTGCTGGTTTGTATGTACCCTAAGTTTGAATGTAACTCAGAAACTCAGGGTTCAAATAGCCTACCACTGTAGTCTTATACCCAGATATAGTAGTTTTATAGCATAAGAGTGCTCTGTAATGTGAAACGTATGACAGTACTGTAGGCAATTAGCCTACTTTTTGGGTTTCATAGGGTTAGGGAACCTGGCCAGGTTCGGGCTTAATTTCTATCATTGTCCACGGTCTCAGGACGGGCTTTAGTGGTCAGCTGATCATCTCAGCGCGATCATTTATACTGTAATAAAGTGCTGCAGTGGGCCACTAACATTATTCCGACAATACCTGTTAAGATGTTGCAGGCACACTGCATGTGTCACGATGTGGAAGACCCACTCCTCTCAGATCAAAACAGAAAACATGCTTCGACTGCTGCGTTGCGCTCTCACAGAAAATACTGAAGTGTAAATGCACTACTGTAATGCAAAGTTGCAGAAGTCTCCTGCATTTATATAGCAGCTCCCTGATGGCCACAAGTCAGACAAAATCTCCTGGAATCTAGAGCAAGCGGTGAGAGCGCACACAGAGACTCAAACAGGCGAGACAGACTTTTACGCAACAGAATCAAGTGGTTAAAGCTTCATATAGCTGCAGACAAAAAAAAAAGGTTATAAATCAACATGCCTTGAAATTATTCTTATTCATTTATAATTTTAAGTTTCAGGTAACAGATCCTTTTGACCGGAGTTTCAAACATTTGTCCAGTAAATTGAAAACAGATGCGAGTTTTTCTAACGCATGGATTCGTAGTCCTGCAGGAAAGTACTATATAGACATATGAGTCTTTGTAGCCGGGGTAATATTTATAAATTACAGTTTTTTTCCCAACCACTTAAAAACCTGATAGTTTTTTGTTTGTTTTTTAAACAGTTTGTCCACTAGCGCAATTTTCATCCAGTCAGTCTCCAACTTTTAAGGCCAGATTACAGCTCTACTCGGAATCAACGTGTGATTCACAGATGTGATTTACCTGTGACTTATAATGGTCATCTACCATTAATAATAAATGAAACTGTGAAGCTATAACTTTTTTTTCTTCCATTTTTATTTAAACTAGTATATTTCACACAACACAGCAAACCAAAAAAAAAAAAAAATCACATTTTGAACGTTTTTTTTAACGGCAATAGCCAAGGCGCTGGGCCTCAGGGTCAGTCTTGCGGGGACTTCTCAGTCTCTCATTTATTTTGTTTCTGACTCTTTGCCAATGGTCCCCAGACAGGTTAGGGAAGCGCTTTAAAACCTGTTGGTGGACCCGCTCCTTTATAATTTGAGGCAGTGGACTTTTTCCGTTTGAGCCGCTCCAGTTTGTCATCTTTCCCCAGCTCTTGTACATATTAAATGGAGTAAACTATAAGTTAATACAAGTCAAATGTTTCTATAGAGTAAAGCAATAATTTTGTGGTCGGACTGAACATAAACAAACACTAGTTGAGAGCGGAGCGCCGCCATGTTGCATCTCATAGAGCATTCTCTGCTTTCTTACTGGATGAAACGTTGACTGTTCATAGGATTGAAAGGATATATCAAAGTCTAAAAATAATTTTGCCGCTATATATATATATATATATAGCATATATATATATATTACATACTTTTGTAAAATTTTAGGAACTTGTAATGTAACGTTGGGCCTAAATGGCAGAAAATTTTCTGAACAGGGCTTACACATTCACACATATAATAGTCACACAACACTGTCTGGCTAACCTATTGTACTCGCTGATGATCATCCTGAATGCATCCCCCAACTTAACAACACACCATAGACTCCAGATCATTCACACCTCCTAAAGAACATTACCATCTCCAAGCATCCCCCCACCAAGCTTTCGTGACCATCCCTACAGCATGTAACTATGTCTATTCTGTTGTTATTGTGAGTTGTTATATGAGACGAGTGGACAGGTTAGTTGTTGTTGCTTTGGTGTTGCCTAGTTACGGCAGACAGTAACTGGCTTTGAGTACTAAAATGCCTGTTTGAGACCAACCACTTGTCGTCCTTCTAAAGTTCAGTCGGAGCTACATTCATTTATATTTTTCCAAAATGATTTGGCGACCCCAGGAATTATCTCGCGACCCCAAGGTTGAGAATGGCTGCATTAGTATATGCTCGAAATGAATAGGCTACCAATGTTATTTTTAATCCTTTACAGATTCCCAAAACAGCACAATTTTCACTATGAATCTGAAAAAAAACAAACAAACAAAAATCCATTTAATTTTTCTCAATAATTTGTCAGAATAATACAAACTTATACATTTAAAACAGATTGCTTGAGTAATGTACAATTAATATATAATATACACAACAACGTAATTAAGAATTTATTATAAAATATATAAATTGATAAATATGATAAATACGCTATTAAGTTGTTTTTGCGTTGTGTAACTCATTACCATCTTCAAGCATCCCCCCACCAAGCTTTGCTCCCCATCGCTACAGTATGTAACCAGGTCTATTCTGGTGTTGCAAACATTCCGTGGTGAGCCGAATAGTCATGTGATTGCATAAATATTATAAATAGGCTATTACGTTGTTTTGCGTTGTGGAACTCTGTCATTTTCATCCAACAACAATAACATAAAAAAACCACGAGTTTATCACAAAATTAAAGGAAAGTACATTAGGTTTAAAAAAAGATATACTTTAGGTTCATAGAAATAAATCAAATTGTTTACAGATATAACGTTTAAGGCTACTTGTTATAATGTTTTACAGAACTCATTTGGTGAAGTTTGGCCTGTGTTAGGAGAACTTAAGTTTATGGAGCCTATGATAAACTTTGACAATAGAAGAAGCAGGTTAATTACAAAAAAGTGAGCAGTTTGTGTTGTTACATCCAAAATGGTTTGCGCAACCAGTTCGGCTTTTTCTGCAGTGGATGTGCATACTGATAATAACATCATGTCGATGAGAATTCTGTGAGAGAAGCGCCATCTCCTGGTCATACTCTGTATTTCAATTAATGGGTGGAGTTGCAGTAAAACTTTGACACTCCCACGAGAAAGAGGGAGGCCACTCCGGCCACTGGGATTTGGAGGGAACTCTGCTGTTAATGGGCTGGAAAGGGCACGCCATTCGTCCGGCGTTTACTCTGAATGAGAACTTTTAAACTGCTACTACTGTACACTAACTATACATAACTTTTGGTTATGTATAAATAGTTTTAATATTATAAATCTACCCTCTGGATCTGTAACTGTGTCTATTACTTTAAAATTAGTATTTTTATTAATTAATATTGCTAATCCTCGTTGTCTAGAGTTATAGCATGAAGAAAATATATTAGAATACTCCAGTGTTTATAAATCATTAGCAGTTGAGCTTGATTTATGAGTCTCCTGTAGTAAGACGACATCTGCCTTCAATCTTTTAAGATGGTTGAAAATCTTAATTATTTTTTCTCTGGAGCCAGATCCGTGAATATTCCATGTTAGAAATTTTACAGGATTCATAGGGCTAAGATGAACATTAGACATTTACTATCGCCAAGGATGAATATAGGTGTAGTCTTGGTTTATCTATGGAGTTGCCTGATTGAAAATCCAGAAGCAGAGATAAAGCGAGGGAAATAACATACCATACAGGTGTGTAAAGAATGATAGCATGATGGAAAAACATGAATATGCCATGATAAAAGTCTGTGTGTGTGAAAGAAAAAGGAAGAAAAGTCATAAAGAGATTTGGTGACACGAATGTGAAAAAAAAAAGAAAAAAGAAAGCAGTCAACCTAGTGCACAGCCCTACCCCTACCCACATTTATAAATATAAACTACCTGCTGAGCTGTGCTTCTTTAAACTATATTTGTCTGATCATTTACGCTGTAATTCTTCCCCAGCAGCTCTCTCCCACATCCTTTGACCTGTTCTTTCTGTTTAAAGTGTTCAAATTTGGCAACAATTGGTCGCGGGCGGGTGTTGTTGGGTTTCTTCCCTCCGAGCCGGTGAACCCAATGGAAGGTTATGTTTTTAACCATGTCGCTAGGCAGTTTCAGCTGATGTTGGATGGTTGTTTCAGCGTCTTCCTTCAGCCTGCTCTGGTATCCCAGAAAAGACAAGATTATATCTCATGGATCGGGCCTGGATGTCTAAGATCGACTCCTTGAATTTTTTATTTTGTCCAGACACCTGCGTCATCCCCTCGGTGAGTCTTTTAACGTCTTCTTTCAGTGTTTGATTTTCGGTAGCGAGCGAAGCTACCTGTTGTTGGCTGAATTCCAGAGATTCCCTCAGAGCCTGAAATTCTTTGTGTAGAACCTCAACCAGCGCGAGACGGGTGTCCAGGCTGGTTAGCTTCTTATCTATTGAGTCCAGGACGTCGCCGTAGCTTCTTTCTGGCGAGTTGGTGGAAGTGCTGGCCTCAGAACGAGTGCATTTCTGAGATGGAGTACTTGTGGGTGCATCCGAAGCAGGTTTCCTTGACTTACCCATAACAATGTTATCCAAGCACTCATCTAGGTAGCACTCCAGCGAATCCAATGTTTCCTCGTCCAGGTTGAATAGATGAAAGAAATAATTTGATGGTTAGTTTAAACGGACAGAAGCTGCGTTTGGTTCAAAATTATTGCCTTATTTTACCTGACATTGTTTGTTTATTTTACCAGTATGTTAACTTACCAGTAACCAGTAACATGTTTACTTACGCACAGCTCTCGCGAGAACTCAGCAGCTCATCCCAAACAGGTCTTTCTAGGATAACTCTGGTGGCTAATGGTGGCTAATAGCTTGCAATAGGGAACTAATACATGCTGCACAGCAGCAACACTGGAACCTTCTCTTGGGTCAGGCTAAGGTCGAAGAGGTGCTGTAGAATCCTAAAGAGCTGCTCTGCACAGGTCTTCAGGACTCTGGGGCTGACACCAACTGGTACTGCAACCTTAATGACAGGTAGATCTATTCAAGTTATTTTTACATTTATATCCTTAAAAGTATTTAGTCAGATTTTGTCAGTGTACTGCAAACTATAGTTAAACATGCATTGCATTCACTCTTTTCATTCAGGAGATGTTCTGGACATTAATCGCAGTCGGTGTGAATGGCACTCCATACGGAAGCCATATGTAAACCAGACCACATCTATTTCAAACAGGAATAAGCCTACTGTATGTTTTGCTTTGCTTAAAGGCACTAGGATACTTGTCTCTTGATCTCATCCGTTGTATACTAACAGGACTTTACAGTAAAATCTCAACGGCAGCTGCTTTCAGAGCTATAAAAACAACTGCAAGATAAACATGAAGTGATTCAGCAGCTCAGCTGATCATTTTGCTGTATCACTAAAAAATAAACAACGACGCCATGGCTGCCGTGCCTCATTAACTGGTTGTTGTTTACATCTGTACTCACTAAGGTATTGGCTGACCACCTAGACTCACAGACAGGCAGCCACACAGAACGATGATCTAAACACAACGCAGAGATACATATACACACATACACACACACACACACACACACAAAATTCCTCCTAGCCACAAAGTCAGCATACCAACAGACGGGCGACTGTGGCTCAGTGGTAGAGTAGTTGGCTTGCAATCGGAGGGTCATCCCTTTGATTAAAGCTTCCTTCAGTCACATGTCGATGTCCCCCTGGGCAAGGCACTTAACCCCTCAAATTCTACATCGTCCTACCGAGCCATGTAGGAATGCGAGTGTGACTGGGTGAATGTGGCTTCAATGTAAAGGGCTTTGAGTGGTCAGTATTACTAGAAAAGGGCAATATAAGTTCAGTCCATTTACCATTTACCAAAACAACACTGTACTTTGGAGAACCTTTGGAGATCCTGTTGTGTGCCTTTGTAGAGGACAGAGTTTCTGTTGTGTTTTATGTCCTTAAAAGAAAACTGGAATATAATAACAAAGAGTTAAATAAGTTAAATATAACTGCTAGTTCCAGTACCTTTCCTTAACATAATTAGTGTGCAAGGCTGCCAAAAAGATGTCTGACTCTGTAATTTTTTCTGGTCCCCTGCCTGATCGTACTAGCGATGACATGTACAGCCGTATGCTGTCGTTTCACCTTTGGTTGTCAAGGTGGTGTCCAGAAAACTATGTGGGCTACATTGATAACTGGGGGGCCTTCTGGGGAAAACCTGGACTGTTACGTAGAGACGGCATCCATCCCACCGCGGACAGAGCTTCGCTTCTTTCCAGGAACATTGATAGGTTTATCTCTAGTTCCCCAAAGCCGTGAAAACCCAGAGTCCAGGCCAGAGAACAGGGACTGCCACCCACCCACTACCCTATAGAGACAGTTTCCCGTCCACTACCCAAAACAAATGGATTAAAAGTTAATGCTACTAGAACAAAGTATAAAAATCTCATGAAGATAAATACAACTCCGACTGAACAGGAAAATAAATCAATTAAATGTGGTTTACTAAACATAAGATCTCTCCCCTCAAAAACACTCTTGGTAAAAATGACTTAATTTGTGAAAATAATATTGATCTGTTTTGTCTTGCAGAGATATAGTTGCAGGAAGTGGACCATGTCACAATAAATAAGCGATTCGTTGAGTTACTCGATTTACTCGATTCCAAAAATTGCTCGAGCCTCGTTAAAATCCTATGACGCGCACTATACGTGCAGAGATCTGATTGTTCCACACGGACTGTTGTTTAGTTCGCACCTGTGCGAAGCACAACAGCAGCGCGAGATACAGTTTGAATTTAGTTGGCGCAATGGGAGTAAAGATGCCCATAACCGACAGAAAATATGTAAAGTTTGGGATCGGTACATTTGGAAAAAAAGAAGAGAACAAAGTACAGTGTATTTACTCCAAGGTAGAGCTAGCATACCACAGCAATACGAGCTTAATTATCCACAATTAGAAAACATCCACGTGATTTTTCACCAAGCGTCACTGAAAAAAGGTAACATAACCTAAACCCTTATACTGTACGTTTTTTTTGTTTGTTTTTTTTACGTGTCCTGTCTAGCAGTTTGCCACTCAGAATTGGTGTCTGAGTACCAAGTACAAGCCCAACAGATTTACTTTCCCAAGCAGAGTATTACAGCTTCTTCTTGGCAGAGAAGCGGTAAAACAAAACAAACAAAAACAACGAACTAAACAGAACCACATCAATAGTTCAGATCCAGTAACAAAAACTAAGAATTACACATTCACTACACACAAGCATGGATTAATGAACACAACACTAATGTTTCTAGTAAGCTCCTGGTAACAACTAACTAATGACGATAACCTCAGCCCAAGATATGTCCATCCATACCAATGTCCCCACACCTATGTGTGTGTGCGAGCATGCAGGTCTGAATAAGGTTTCCCCATGCAAGTGATCGATAGGTGGTGTAAGGAACCGTCAATCCGTCCTACAGGAAGCGACACAGACATGAAGGATGCAGGAGACACATGCCTCCAGAGTCCCACAGAGCACAGGAGCCGCAGGTCACCACCGATCACCCACCAAGAGAGGAACAGATGGAAGCCCCAGGGGAACACCAAGCAGCCGCAATGCCGGGGCCTGAGAGATCGCAGGGACGAGCCCACGGGCTCCGCCGGAAACTGGCCACGCCAGGGCGGGCTCGTGACAGGACCTGGAGGCCACGGGGATCAGGGTCATCCCGCCCCCCAGTAGGGCCCCGACCAGGGACCCGCCGAGAGGGGTACCCTGCCGCCGCCGCCGCCAGGCAGGAGGCGCCCGCAGCCGACCGACGGACAACACACGCCGCCGCCACCCTGAACCAATACCCACCGCCAACAACCCGGCCCCCCACACACACCCATACGCCAGGTAGCCACAGTAAAAGCCACAGCGGATGTATGCCCCCCCCCCCAGGCCGCACCCAGCAAGCACCTCGACATCCCGCCCCATGCAGAGCGCCAAGATCTGGGGCCCAGCCAATAACGGACAGCCCCCCCAGATGAACCGACCAGGTAGTAGAACTCATGGAACTGGCAGGTGCTTGGGCGCCGGGCACGGTCCCCAACGATCCAGTGGAGGGCAACAACCTATTTTACAACCCCGGCACCCCCATAAGAGGTGCCCCAGTCAATCCAAGGAGGACGTCGGCTCGAAAGAGGGGCCGCTTGACACACCGGCCCACCCAGGACCAGCCAGGCATGCACCAGGGCCGAGCCAGCCCGCAACTGGGACCCCAGGCCCCAGGCATCGAGAGCCATCATCGACCAGCGGGCAGGAGCATCCATCACCGACGGGGAGTGACAGAGGGGAAGAAGTGGCACCAGGCCAGAGGGCAGCCAAACACCCAACCTGACAAGTAGACACAGACAGAAACAGACACTCATACGTACCCTCCCTCTCATGCGTACAAATTCTTACATATACAGGACACACGAAAAAAGGACGCTCTACACTCATTCATACACCCCATATAAACTCTATACTCCCAGGCCCAGGGAAAGACGCCCCGCCTCAATTGTGGTGTTGTTGCGTGTTGTTCTAATGTGCACTTAAAACAGAGGGGTTGGACATGGGAATACTGCTGGGTACCCCCATCTCCCCCCCCCCCGGGCCCTCAGTGTCTAAATGCATTTAAACAGTGGGTACCGGCACCACAGGCGAGGCCCCTTATAAGGGGGACGCGAATTGCAGCTACTGCGGTCACAATATAGAGTAAGCGAGTTTTAGAAAGATAAAACTTATGAGGCCGAGATGTCAGAGTTCCCCGCGTGAAGTATTGGCTTATTCAGATTCTGAAGAGAAATATTTACCTCTGATCTGTTCAGTTGTCCGGGAGAAAGTTAAACTAAAATGTCCCACAGCAACAGCCAGTCTCATTTCGCCATGACCCTCCAAAAGCAGCAACATTCCAGCTCTGCATCACGTTCTCCAGGTGAGAGAAAGGTATGTTTTTCGCATAGCAATGTGGTCATCACAACGCTAATTGTGACCGAGGTGGGAGGGATGTAAAAATCTGTGGAAATAATAGCAGATGCGATAGAAAACAGGCGTGAAAAAAGACCGCTTATAAGCGAGTAAACTGCAGTAAAGTTCTCTGCCCCGCTGCAAGTGAGGATGATGATGATGATTTTGGCAATGTTTGCTTGACAGATGAGGAAGAGTAGGATCACCAGTGGATCAGACAATTTTTGAGCCTGTTAGTTATTTTTGGGACAGATCTGTAACATTCTGTGGACAATAAAATAATAGTTACAGTTCCTTTGAGCATTTAATCTTTAGCCTTCCTCATACACATAACAAAGCAGTAAAGCCATTTTATTCGTGGTCTTATATCGTCCACCAGGCCCTTATTCTCAGTTTTTAGATCAGATCTCAGATTTTCTATCTGACTTAGTTTTAAACACTGATAATGTCATTATAGTCGGACACTTCAATATTCATGTTGATAGTGAAAGTGATAGTCTAAATACAGCTTTTAACATTATCACAACTGTGGCGATGACAGTGGACTTCAGGAAGAGACCCCCATCAACATCTCCTCTCATAATCACCAACAGGTCCGTCCCCACAGTGGAGTCTTTTCGGTTCCTAGGATCCACCATAACACAGGACCTGAAGTGAACCTCCCACATAGATTCTATAAGGAAGAAGGCCCAGCAAAGGCTGTACTTTGTGCGTCAGCTCAGAAAGTTCAGCCTGCCTCAGGAGCTGCTGACCATCTTTTACACAGCAATAGTCCAGTCTGTCCTGACCTCATCCATCTCTGTCTGGTTCGGATCCGCCACCAGGCAAGACAGGGACAGACTGCAGAGAACAGTCAGGTCCTCAGAGAGGATCATAGGTACTGATCTTCCCTCCATTCAGGACCTATTCTGGGCCAGGGTCAGGAAGCGGGCAAGAAAAATCACCACAGACCCCTCTCACCCCGGCCACAATCTGTTTAGGCTCCTCCCCTCAGACCGGCGTTACAGAGCGCTGTATGCCAAAACCACCCGACATAAGAACAGTTTCTTCCCGCAAGCTGTCGCTCTGATGAACTCTGAATAGTCACAGAGTGTGAGTCCATACACATGAACAATAAACTATAACTCTGCACTGCTGTATATACTCACTGTACAATAACACTGGTTTGGTGTATATATTATCCTTTATTATTTATTTGTATTTATTTTTATTTTTATTTCCTTTTTTATTTCACTTTTTTAATTTCTGTACTGGAGAGAAAAGTTGCTGGAGTCAAATTCCTTGTATGTGTCATACTTGGCCATTAAAGCTGTTTCTGATTCTGATTATCTTAGACTCAATAGGCTTTACTCAAATTGTGCAGGGACCAACCCATCGTGGTCACTACACCTTAGGTCTTGTGCTGATTTATGGCATTGTCTGTGAAGATATAACAGTTTTTCCACATAACCCTATCCTGTCTGATCATTTTCTTATCACTTTTAAACTTACTCTAACGGATCATATCAAACCTGAAAGAATGCTCCACGCATTTACAGGATTCCTATTTAGTGTGTAAAAATAGTCTATTGCTATATAAAAAGAGCCTTCGAACAGCTAGAACAGCATATTATTCATCTTTAATCGAGGAGAATAAAAATAACCCTAGCTAATAATTAGCTAATCCTAGCTAATCCTAGCAAAATCCTAACTGTTTTTAATACAGTTGCCAAACTCACACAGGATCATAGCTCTATTGAGCCAACCATTCCCCAAGCTCTTAGTAGTGACGACTTCATGCAATTCTTTATAAATAAAATAGACTCTATAAAAAATAAGATAATTGGGAACCTTCCCAATATGCTTGCTTCCTCCTTAGTTAATGAGGCAGCATAAAAAATGGTTGAACCTAATATATGCTAAAACTGCTTTAATGCAGCCGAACTTTCTCATGTACTAAAATTATTAGCTTCATCTAAACCTTCAACTTGCGTTTTAGAACCAATCCCAACTAAACTCTTAAAAGAAGTTTTCCCTCTGATCGCTACTCTAATTTTAGATCAAATTAATCTATCCTTAGTCAATGGATATGTACCACAGGAGTTTAAGATTGCTGTAATTAAACCTCTACTTAAGAAACCATCTTTTGATGAAAACGACCTAATTAACTATAGACCGATATCTAATCTTCCCTTCTTGTCTAAAATTCTTGAGAAAATAGTTGCACGTCAGATGTGTGAGCATTTAAACAATAATGAGCTGTTTGAGAAGTTTCAGTCAGGCTTTAGAGCTCATCATAGCACTGAAACAGCTCTGGTGAAGGTTACTAATGATATTCTCATAGCCTCAGACAATGGACTGGTGACCATTCTGGTCCTGTTAGATCTCAGTGCTGCCTTTGACGCTGTTGATCACAATATTCTCATAGACAGGCTTCAAAGTTTCGGTATAAAAGGAACAGCACTAGGCTGGTTTAAATCTTATTTGTCTAACAGATTTCAGTTTGTTCAGGTAAATGATAAATGTTCCTCAACCTCAATAGTTACTTGCGGAGTACAACAGGGCTCAGTGCTTGGGCAGATTCTTTTTACTATATATATGCTTCCTATTGGTAAAATAATTAGGCAGCATTGGATAAATTTCCCTAGTTACGCAGATGATACACAGCTATATCTATCCATAAATCCTGATGAATCCAACCAGTTAGGTAGACTATATGCATGTCTGGAAGAAATAAAAATTTGGATGACTCTAAACTTCTTGCTTCTGAACTCTGATAAAACAGAAGTTGTCGTCTTTGGACCAGAAGCTCTGAAAAATAACCTACTTAGTCAACCCCTTCACCTGGACGGCATTAAATTAGCCTCCAGTAATAAAGCAAAGAACCTCAGTGTTATTTTTGACCAAGATATGTCATTTAGATTTCACATTAAAGAAGACTCTAGATTTCCTTTTTTCACCTTAGGAATATTGCAAAAATTATCACCATCCTGTCCAGGAGTGATGCTGAAAAACTAGTCAATGCCTTTATTACTTCAAGGCTGGATTACTGTAACTCTTTATTATCAGGTAGTCCATAGAATACAATTTAAAGTCTTCTGTTAGTCCAAAAGACTGCTGCTAGGATTCTGATGAATATTAAAAGAAGAGATCACATTTCCCCTGTTTTTGCTTCTCTTCACTGGCTCCCAGTGAGATCTAGAATAGAATTTAAGATCCTCCTTCTGACATATAAAGCTCTTAATAATCTAGCTCCATCATACATATGAGACCTGATAGATCCATATGTTCCCAACAGAGCACTTCGCTCTCAGACTGCAGGTTTACTTGTAGTTCCTAGGATTTCTAAAAGTGGAACGGGTGGCAGATCTTTCAGCTATCAGGCTCCACTCCTATGGAACCAGCTCCCAGGGTTGGTTCGTGAAGCAGACAATTCGTCTATCTTTAAAACTAGGCTTGAAACTTTCCTCTTTGACAAAGCTTACAGTTAGATATATGTTAATAGGTAGTTAGAGACAGGTTAGACAGGTAGCTAGGAAGAGACAGGTTAATGTTAGTAGTCAGAGTGTCAAATGCTAGGAAGAGATAGGAAGAGGTAGAGTAGTTAGATAGAGATAGATTAATGTAAGCCAGGTAGAGAGTGTTAGTAGCTAGGTCTCCTAGTAGCTAGGAGACAGGTTAATTTTAGTAGCTATGCTGCTTTAGGCTAGGCTGTTGAAGGACTTTATTAGAGTCAGTTTCTACTTTCTCCTACCTCTCCCCAACTGCGTAATGTGCTGTCAGTTCAACCGCTAACCTGTTTTCTCTTAGTCTCTTCTTATAGTAGGTGCTCCTGACCCGCCCTGCTTGGCGACCCTGACTAAGATGGCATAGCAGTGACGGAAACTTCTCCAAGTCCTCCAACAACTTTCTGCATCAGTTCTGTTGCTCTTTCGGTGTCTCTGTTCTGTATCTCTGTTCTGTATTCTCCAAACCAAAGACGGTCTCGGCAGATGACCGCTTGTGCTGAGCCAGGTTCTGCCGGAGGTTTCTTCCTGTTAAAAGGGAGTTTTTCCTTTCCACTGTCGCTTCATGCTTGCTCAGTGTGAGGGATTGCTGGGAATTACACGATGCAATCTTCTGTGGTTCTCTAATTTATACATTAAACATTGTATTGTATTAAGTCTTCTTG
Organism: Apricaphanius iberus; assembly: GCA_028564705.1. Classification (NCBI taxonomy): domain Eukaryota; kingdom Metazoa; phylum Chordata; class Actinopteri; order Cyprinodontiformes; family Aphaniidae; genus Apricaphanius; species Apricaphanius iberus. Next base: position 60,601 of record JAPXFQ010002446.1, on the reverse strand, counting down.
TAAAGTGCCTTGAGCTGACATCTCTTGTGAAACGGCGCAATATAAATAAACTGAATTGAATTGACTCATTGTCACATCACACCATCTTCTATCAAGGCAATTTTTTTCGCCTTCCCTCAGTAGTGATTACTTTATTTTGCTCATTTGTTTAGATCCTGTGTCTGAGTGCTGGGGCCTGTTTCAATAAGGAGGTTCAAACAACTCGGAGTTTAAACTTGAACTTTGAGTTGATTTACCGAGAGATTAAAAACTCAGCGTTTTCGGTTTCAGAACAGCTGATCTGAGTTAGGTCAATCAACTCTGTGTAGACTAAATCAGAGTTAAGCGCGCACACCGCGACTCAAAAAGGCATTATCAATGGAGCGCAGATATAACGAGTCACCATGGCAACATCTGAAAAAAAGAGATCTGCATATTTTTCTCGAGCTGAACTAGATGTGCTCATGCAGACTTATAGCAAATATGAGCATATATATTTTTTTAAAAGCAACACGACTGCATCTGCGAAACAGAGACAGCGTGGGAAAACATAGCTGCTCAGGTTAATGCGTAACTTTATATTTAAAATATTTAAAGTATTTCAATATTTACTTACACTAAAAAAAATAAGTAATGTAATGTGTGACTTGGGGAATTGGCTTAAATTTTTATGTTATTTCAGATGTAATTGCATTCAAATACATAAAATAGGCTACTACATAGTTTCTAAAACAAATTTGACAAAACAAGAATGCATATGACCTTAAATTTAAACAATTTTTTTATTTATTTATTTTTCAGTAATATCAAAGGTAAAACTTAAAACTATGGTATTGAATGTAATTGTAATGTTCATGTAGGTGCAATCCTGCGGGTATTGCTGGATTGTAAATTCTATATTAAAGTGTTCCTCTATTGTGGATTAACTCCAAAACTGTCAATTAACTCTATTCACGGTTGAGGATCCAGCTTTCCTCCGCAGGGTCGACAGAGTGATTTCCTGTTCCAGAAAACAAAGCAGAAAATACAACAACACAGATCTGTTTGTCATGAGACTGACCTGCAGGACGGCTCACCAAGTGTGCGCGCTGACTCACAGACCTCATCTCTTTTTATTGAACACAAAGACAAAAAGAATCACATGACATGGTCACTCCCAGTACATAAACATTCATTGTGTGCCCCTTATCATCTACTTCCCTAAGTCTGTTTTTCCCCCAAAATGATGACACTCGCTTTTTATGGGGGTCCTAAACTATCTTTCTTCCTGTTTCTACACAACTGGGTAATTTCCTATACACAACTTGGTATTTATGACTGTTGTAAAAGCCTGGTACTCATTTAAGATTGTTTTTACTTCAGTATTAAAAGAACATGGCAGCAGCTGAAAATGAAATATAAAAACATAATTCAATCAGGTAAGGTTTGAGCATGTCATGCATGTAGTTTTTTTTACAAATGAAATTTATGTAAATGGCAATAAATGTCTAATGCTGTTTTCATACATTGCTCTTTTTCATTTGATATCTCTTCAGCCAACAGAAAGAAGGTAGAGGCTCGCAAGACAGGGGGAGGCCCTGCACCAGCACCACTCACAAATGCTGAGGAGATGGCCCTTGCTTCAACATTGGTGATAATATGTGCAGCATCACATATGATCTTCACAGTGGAAATAATAAAATATATGAGATATAGTATTTCTATGTGGTGTTTCATCATTGTAAACTGCATGTAACTCTGTGTACCTGCACATTAATGCTGTGGATTGACTTTCTATTAACATACTCTGCCTCATTTTCAGTTGGTGCAATGATAGGTATATGTGACCCATTAATGCATCAAACCACATTGGGAAATCCTGAAGGTAATTTTAAAGATTAGGCAACTTTCAGAGGTTGCAGCAAAATGTTATTAACTGAGAATATATATATATATATATATATATATATGTTAATCCAAGGTATGTCCACTAATCAGCATCCTAGGTGTCTACAATCCTGTAATCACTCAGTGGGCCTATATATAGTACTCCATGTAGTCACTGTGTTGTTTGGTGATGTGGTGTGTACCACACTCAATATAAACCAGAGGAAGCAAAGGAAAGAGTTGTCTCAGGAGATGAGAAAGAAAATCATAGACAAGCATGTTAACTGTAAAGGCTATAAGACCACCTCCAAGCAGCTAGATGTTTCTGTGACTACAGCTGCACATGTCATTCAGTAATGTAAGATCCATTGGACTGTAGCCAACCTCCCTGGACGTGGCTGCAAGAGGAAAATTGATGAGAGATCAAAGAGACGGATAATCCAAATGGTAACAAAAGAGCCTAGAAAGACTTCAAAATAGATCCAAGATGAACTTTATGCTCAAGGAACATCAGTGTCAGATCGGAACATCCTTTGCTGTTTGAGCCAGAGGACAAATCATTAAAAAAAACAGACTGGAGTATGCCAAACTACATGCTGACGAGCCACAAAGCTTCTGGGAGAATGTCCTGTGGATGTGGATTCTAAAAATGAAGCATATCTAGAAAAGAACACGGTCCCTACTGCGAAACATGGGGGAGGCTCGGTTATGTTCTGGGGCTGATTTGCTGCATCTGACACAGGGTGTCTTGAATCTGTGCAGGGTACAATGAAATCTCAAGACTATCAGGGGATTCTAGAGAGAAATGTGCTGGCCAGTGTCAGAAAGCATGGTCTCAGTCGCAGGTCACGGGTCTTACAACAGGAAAATGACCCAAAACACACAGCTAAAAACACCCAAGAAGGGCTAAGAGGAAAACACTGGCCTTCTATGAGCCCTGATCTCAATCCTATTGAGCATCTTTGGAAGGAGCTGAAACGTGCTGTCTGGAAAAGGCGCCCTTCAAACCGGAAACAACTAGAACAGTTTGCTCATGAGGAGTGGGCCAAAATACCTGCTGAGAGGTGCAGAAGTCTCATTGACAGTTACAGGAATCATTTGATTGCAGTGATTGCCTCAAAAGGTTGTGCAACCAAATATTAAGTTGTGGGTACCATCATTTTTGTCCAGGCCTGTTTCATGCATTTATTTTTTAAATAATTCCGTTGAAGCATGGATGAAAAGCAATGTCTGACTTTCATTGGTCAACATTTATATAATTTTTATTTATTATTACTTTTGTCAGATTAAAGTTATTTCTGTGACCATTATGAGTTTTTCTTTGATTTAATGAAGGGTACCAACAATTTTGTCCACGTCTGTATATATATATATATATATATATATATATATATATATATATATATATATATATATATATATATATATATATATATTTCATATTAAATACATTTTAACTGATTTGAACGCTACAAACCAGCAATTCTGTAAAATTCCTCTTTGATGACTCCCAGGGGTTTGTGGCCAGGAAACACTACAAAAATGTACAGAAAGTGTTTCAGAGCAAGGCACACTTTCCGTACAGCTCTGCATACAGTGGCCTTACTAATATGCTCCGCATCCCCGATATTTTACAGAAAGCTTCCATTAGCAAAGAAACGTAAAGCTGCACATAGTATCTGCTCGGCTGTAAGAGCACGGCCACGATGGCTGATGTTAGTGATGTAAGGAAGGATTAGATTATGGATATATGTAATTGATTGCAATGAAAAATGGTTACGCTCAAACAAAAATATATGGGGAAAAGATTAAATATCCACTTTGGGTCTCAAAATCCTTGCACGACGTAAATGTAATTCTCTTTGAATTAATACAGCCTCCTCATCTATGGGATCCTCCAACAGAGGACAAGCCATTCCCATAATTTTGTTCTTTGTGGGACTGAAATGTAGGCAAAGAATGGCTAAGGCAAGAAATACCGCTTCGTCTTTGAAAAAATGGAAGATCGAAAGAAACTCTGGGTTTCCCGAAGAAAACTTGCTCCCGACCAGGTTAGGTTCACAGAGTAAGTTGCCATGGTAACTGACTCTGAGTATAGGTTACTTCTCTTTCAGAAACAGGCTTGACTTACTCTGCTTTCTCAGGTTTAACTTACCTCCCATTCTGAAACCGAAAAAACACAGATTTTCCCTCATTTCAGGGTTAACATACTCAGAGTTTTCACTTAACTTCCTTTCTGAAACAGGCCCCTGGAGGTTTTTGTGTTTGTGTTGTGCTCCCACCTTCTGTGCAGGGGCGTGGGAGGCTGTGGACAGCAGGTGCTGCTCGTTGGATCCAATCTTCTCCAGCTTCAAAAGAGGAGCGGATCCTGCAACCTGGCGCCAGATAATTTGTGCTACATGCGTGGTAACAAGGCCAAATCTCAACCCACTGAATCCTTCTAAGAAGCTTTATTTGTGTTTCTAGTTAGAAGGGTTCCTGACTTATCCTTCCTTGACCCCCTGGGTTTCCTTGTCAAGCTTCTTCCCTTGAAGCTCTTTTTGTGGAATTGGTTAACAGAGAACTAAGACAGGTATGATGAAGTTCAGAAGGAGTTGGCATAATTCTTGAGAGTGGACGTAGACCTAAACAAACAACACAGTTCCCACCCACAGTTTCATCAGTTTGTTGTACCATAAGCAGCCAGTTATTAGTGTCTTTTCCGAAAGTCCAGTAGGCAGTGCAACTGCTGCGTCTTGCAGCATTTGCAGCATGTCCTTTAGGAGTCTTTTTTTTCTTCTTTTCCATCTTTTGCTTTCTGAGCAGTGAGTGTCTTTCTCACTTTCTGCTTCCCACAATTTCAAACATCCATCCAAACCCTACATTTTGAAAATGTATTTCTACCTAAAAAAAATAAAATAATAATTTCTTTCAACATCACTTGCTGCATTCATTCTAATATAACAGAATTTTCTTTTCATAAAACTTGCTTTTTCTTTTCTTTTCTAGACTTGTTTCATCAATTGAGTCTGACTATGATACCCACCTTCAGGAAATACATGTTTCACATTCACAGGATAGATAATAACAAATCTTACACTTATAAATTATGTTACATCATGTTTTTTTTACATGATTTATAAAACAAATTTAGGTTCCCTTGGGAGAAAACCACATTCACTCCAATATTTTAAATAATCACAGACATTATCACCATATTTCTTTTTCATTTGACACATAAGAATAAATTTAAAGAAATTGGAAGAACCTTGTTTTTCTTTTAACATTACCCATATTAATAAATATAATGCGCTAAGGAAACTGGATAGAACTTCAACAGTAGTCTTCTATTCACTGACTGTAGCTGAAAAGCTGACAGTTCAAATCTTTCTTGTCCTTTATGAAAGGACTCACAATTTGACATGCACGAACTGGTCTTGCTCAAAAAGTTCACGATATTACTTCATTAATTGACCTTGCATAATGCTCACAATTATTTATTGATTGTTCTTGCTTAGAATGAGCTCACAATTCTTAATCGGTCTTACTTTAAAGCTCACAGTGGCTCCTCTTACTTCTAGAAAGCTCAGAGTCAAATCTTGCTAAATTATTGTATTTATTGTATCTATTTATTTTCAATAAATAAATAACAAAACAACAACAAAAATATTTAGCTCACAGTGACCTCACAGAACTCAAATCTGAATCTCGGCTTAAGGTAAGTGTGTTGCCGGCACAGACACAGGAAAAGAAAGCTCTCCCAATTATGATGAAAACAGCTGACCACAAATAGGAACATATAATTTCATCGTTTACCATAATTAAAGGTTAGAATTTAGTTTTTTTTTCTAAGTTATAGGCAGGACTTCAATATAGTCCAATATTTTAACTAAAGAATGAAATTAATTTGGCTCACCAAGCTTTGTCCCTCAGACAATTTTAGGTACGGTCCTCGTTGCATTCGATCAGAACACTGGACTGAGTCTCCCTTCTCTTGAATGCTTAAGCGAGGCCCGGAGATGGGTGCAGAAATACACCCAGGCATCCCCTCAGCCAGTGTCCGACGGACATGCTCGAGGCCTGTTCAAAGTGAAATCTGGGTGTCTGAGAGGCCTTGGATGAGAGAATAAAACAAAAGTGTCAGCCATAATCGTACATAGTTTATTTTACGTGCACAGAGGGACTCCTACTGAGAACCCTAAAGCTTCAGACAAATGCATGGGTTTATATAGCAGTTAGCCACACCCTAATGAGTCAGGGTGATCATTACATCATACAGTTATGATAGGATAACCACAAGACCAATCACAGAACAACATGGAATAGGTAAACACAGGATGTGTCATGAGGCAGTAATGGATGTTTCACTTAAGTAGTCAGCAGTAAACAAAAGATAATATTTGATAATCAGAAGGTACTTTGGAACAAGGAACATTTTGTATAATCAGTGCGGATGGAAAGAGAATCACTGGACATTAGATGGTCACAAGGGAATATGAGATGTTTACAGACAATAGGTCCCTGTTTGTACTTTATCATATCAGGATAACATTTTATCTAAACATGAGTAACACAGTCAGAATTAAAAAGGCACCAGCACTCATTCAAATAAGAACTATCTATGTCATAAAAGAATGCTTCATCTCTTCTGGCTCTCAGCAAGGACGCACGCCTTTTCTCTCCCTCCTCCTACTGTGTCTTATCCCACTGCTCTATGTCCTGTGCTTCTATCTGGAGTGTCTTTTTGCATTTTTCTCCAAACTAAAACTGAATAAAGGAAAGATGGAAAAGGTCAGCTGGTCTCTGAATGCTATTGATAAAATCTACTCAACTCTACGAAGCACCGGAAAAGGGCATCCGGGTTGATTGGAAGATATCTGGCTATTTGGATTTATGTGGATCGGGTTCCTGCTGATTAGAACGGGCATGTACTGGAATCCACCACAAAATGGAGCAACAAAAACCGAAATTGGAGACAGTTCTGGAAGCGATTGGAAGGTTGTAGGAGCAGTCTGAAGCACGGATTTGTGCTGATGGAACTCAGAACCTCATGCTTGGTGAGCTCGAGCATAGGCTAGACGCTGCAAGAGGCGATCTAGCTGGCGCTTTGGAACTCACTCGCAAATTGTCATCGGACTTGGAGAAACTGTCAGTGCGGATTGGTGCAACTGGAAATTAATGGAGTAATCTGAACTTTAATTTAGTTAAATTAGACTATAAAAGAAACCACTGACAGACTGAAGGGTAGACAGAAATTTTGCTCTCCCTGCTATCCAAATAATTATGCTTTTGGCTCCCATGAAGACCTTCAACTTGGTCCGTTATCAATGCCTGTGAAGAAAAATGTAAACAGAGTATCCTCCACCCCGCACACGTGCAAAAACTGACACACACACTCACATGGATCAGATGCACACTCACACACAATGTCTCGCTGTCTCCCAAGCTCTCCTGCCTCCCCCAGGTGGCAGGTCTGGCTGCGCGCTTAAGTTGAACGCTGCATGCAGATTTTCGACCAGGGGCTCCTGAACCCGCCTAACCGTCCTACATGTCATCATTGTGAACGTTGAAATATGTGCTTCTCTATGTTTTTGGTGTGGTTTTTTCTATTACCTGTATTGTGACTCCGTATACGGACCCACAATACAGTTGAGCGTTTTTTTCCCGTCACCGTAAAACCCTCCCCCTCCTGATGTGTAACTCTTTCAGTCTGAATACATACTTTTAATTTAGTTTTCGTTTGCATCTTTGTTTGACTTCTTATCAACTCTGTAAAGCACTTTGGTCAATGTTGTGTTTAAATGAGCTATATAAATAAATTGAACTAGAACTAAAAGTACATTTCTGTACTTTCATTTCTGAGTGTGTGAAATGCCTGTGCTTAGTGGAGGCTGAAGCACCACTTCAGCCATAGGTTTGAAATAAGGCAACATTTATCCAGTTGCAAATATCAGAATAAAGTAAAACTCTTTGAACAAGGGCTTTTCTAATTGCTTCAGTGGGAGAAAATCCCACTGGATCCGCTCGTTTTGCGTATTAAACCCCAGTGATATGTCTCTGCCAGTCAGTCCTAAGCCTTCCTAAGTCTTCAACATGTTGTCACCTTCAGATTTTTTCATCACCATTTTAAAACTGTTGAAATACTGAAAATTTTCAATGCAACATCTCTGTATTAACGTTAAACTGAATAAAGGCATTTTCCATTGTTTCAAGTTGACATGGTTTCACTTGGCTCCCTGGTTTTACCCCCTTACACATTTAACTGTCCAATGGCTGAAAGACCTTAGCACATGTGTCTATTTATTGAGAAATTCTGGTCATGCTGCATATACTTGCAACATCACAGTAGCATTAAAATGAGTGTGTAGTTTCCTGGCGATAGGGGGCAGTACGTACCTAAATGATTGCAAGCAAGTGGTATTTTTGTATTCGAGTGACGACTTTACCAATTGCGCAATTTTCTACTACTACAAGGCAGATTGTTCAACCTCCAGCAAAATCATACATGCAGCAAAATGACAAGCACATTAGACTCTCTTTAATTACATTCAGCGAGTGAAGAGTTAAAAGTGTGAAAGATCTGCATTTGTGAATGGCAAAAGTTTTCAGCATTTTGTAAGTTAGTGATATCATTTTAATGAGTAAACTGTAATGTTAGACTGAATAACCTCATTGGAAAAAGATGACTAATTTCAGGATAGTTTCACCGTGACTAGCACTAGTTTGAAAAAAAAAACATTACGATGAATGTTGTTACCTCTCCAGCAGACAGCATGCAACTTCAGCATGTTTCCTCAGAATTTGCTGGTCCTTCAGTTATTTCACTGAGTGAATGTGATGCTGATGCTTAATCTAGTTTTCTGGCTGTCTTGATTGTCTACATGGGCTTTTGCCTTTGAGGCGGAGTGGTGGGCTGGGTCCATGTCGCACGAAGGCTCAGGTACAACAGCTGACGGAGAACCTCTCCCTTCACTAGAGCTAGTGCCTCCAATGTTTCCCCAGCAACCTGAGTAGCGTGGCCCTTGGATAACTTCTGTAGAGGACAAGGCGGATAGTGAAGTAACTGCCTAGACCTGCTTTTTATGGCTATATGTTATGAAACTGCCAATACTTTTCAATTATTAGGCATAATTGTATTCACTTTCAACAATTTTGGATATATATTTCCAGAGATTAATGGTAAAAACTACACACTGTCACTTTAACAATTAAATAACTTCATGAGGTAGCCTGGCACATATTGTTTGGAAAGGCTGAAAAATTAGTGCCACAGGTCTCACATCTACCACATACATGTACCACTGCTGAAGAATAAGTCCAGCTGTGACTCAGATTTCATACCAATGACCCCAAAACAACATTCATTGATCTCACACAACCCTATGAAGATTCACGAACTTCCATGGGTTGTTGAATGCTTCTAGCTGAAATTGAAACATATGGCATCATTTAATGTCTGTTTTAGTTCAGTATGTGTTCCCCCATCAGCTTGTGTTTCGGCTCCACATACAGTACTAGAATTGTATGTGCTGTGGGGCAAGTTCAAGCCTTTGTTGTTTCTGAGTGGCTGACTGGTTGATTTGTACTAATCGTAATGTTTAAGAACAATTGCCTTACCCTAAGTCATCTTCTACTCCTGACATTGAAGGACTATTACCTAACCATAAAATGGCTATTTTCCTAATCATACTATTCGAGAATAAGTGCTTAAACCTAATGTGATCCATCCATTTAACATTTACAAGCAGCAGCCACCTCACGTGTGTGTGGAGCTGTAACACATTTGGATGGGGGAACACATACCGACATAACACCTAATTATTAATGCTAATGACGATCTAACTTCTTAGGACACTCATTTAACCTGATCTGCTTTTGGATAATTTTTTTTCAGTGGAGCTTTTAGAGATGCCAAAAATATGTACTTCATCTAAACGAGGGGTGTCAATTTCCATTCTCATTTCCATAGTAGGCCACATCCCAAATGTCCTTAAAGGATCAGTTGTGGCAGAAAGTATTGATATTTTAAACATGATTTATCAATCCCTAGTAAACCCATCAGTACCACAGGCTTCTTCTTCTGTAAACATGTACTAGAAATATCTTCTTGTTAACGAAAACTTATTAGATAACAGACCTAAATGTTTCTCATCTAAAATTCTCAAAAAATTGTTACAAATCAAGTATGAGCAGTGCCAGAGCCTATTGTCTTTATAAACTTCTACTTAGTAAAATTATCAGACAGCATGAGATAAATATACAGCTATACTCATTAAACTTGACCATATTTATTAATAAATCCTAACTAAGCCAATAAATTAAGAACATTAAAGGCATGTCCTAAAGGCATACAAACTGCAGACTTTCAATTGAGTGCCTTTAGATGCAGCAGGGGAAAGTCGAATTATTACCTTAGTCCGACTGAAATCAGACTTTTGAAATGCATGTATCCACCTCAGTCCGACTAAAATCAAACCAAACTGAAGTTTCAGAAGCTCGAAGAAGCTACCCAGTTAATGCGATTGGGAATCAGACTTCTCTGCAACCAACCCCCCTCTCGATTTAGATATGCATGTAAAAGTACTGATTGTCTATCCTTTAAGTTGAGACAGGACATGTTGTCTTTGAAAAGGAAAGTGCTTCATCCTTCACAAACAACTTTTTGTTGACTTTTCACTGTCTGAGACATGGATCTGCAGCAGCTATAATAGGTCTGCCTGGTATGTTTGTGTGTGTTTTGTGGTCGATCTTGGCACTGAGTAGCAAGGTTGGAAAGAGCTTCAGGGCATTTCTCACACTTCATATCCATAAAAGTGGCTGTGGGACTTTGAAGCTTTTATATTCCTCCTGAAATTGCATTGGGTTTTGTCTGTCATTCTGCAGATAGTTATTCCTGCCACACACTAAACATTCTTTCGTAAAAAGAAAAACAACAACAAATCAAGTTTTCCATTATGACTACATTAGCCAAAAAAAGACAATTTATCAATTCAGTGAATAAAAAGTTATATTGTAATCATAAATTATTCAATGAGAATTATTTAGATACAAAGCTGTTATGACATTTAAAATACATAACAACCAACAAATAATATACAAATTAAAAATTAGTGACTATTTGATTAGGAGGAGGTTAGGGCAGGAAGGTACACCCCCTACAGTCAATGGGCAGGATAAGGTCAAAATAAGACGTAAAAGGCACTGCTAGTACTGCACGTCTAGACTTGCGTCCTTCTCAGTAATCAATGGTGGACCTATATCTGCCGGAAGAATTAATAATTTTTGGCTCAACTATATTTAGCAAATGCAAAAAAAACTTTACTTATAAATTATTCACAAGATTATCATAATTTAATTTTATCCCAGTGTCATATAGGCATCGGAGTGCAAAAAATATGGCAATGTATTGTAGTGGATTGAGGAATTATTATAATTATTATTATTATTACACCAGTAACCTAGTACTGGGATAATTGTTAATGTAACTTAAATTATCAGTGATAAAATGAGCAAAAACAGGACACCAGCTTCTTCATCTATGTAAGAAACAATATTAACTTTTAAACCAGACTATCAGTCTATCTAAAAGGTGAGTTCTTTTGACCGATGTATTAAAACATAAGAAGCACAGAGACTAATATCAAGTTTAGGGAATTTATTCACCAAACGCTCACATAATCACAAAGTAAACTCAATCTACTCTAAAAACTAACTATGCTACTCTATGCTAAATAATGGCTCTATGCTACAGGGAGAAAACAGATTAATGGCGGAAGGCAGAAATCAAAACACGTGACGTCACTAGGAGGTCCTACCTCACATACTTAGAGCTGCATGAGGGGGGAAAGATGGGGATTAGAGAGCAGTCAGATCGACACAACCTGAGTACCTTTTACTATCCACTGGCAGAAGCCTGGCTGAGTCGCTCCAAGCCGTGCCAAGCAGATACTATTTTTCGTACCACCTCAGCTGTGGTTCCATCCGTGCTGAACTGGTACTGAAAAGAAACGTCAGACGGCTGTCGGTCACTGATTGGCTAGTGGGTGGAGTCACTGGAGAGTAACTTGACAGCGTCTTTTAACAACCATCCGACCGCCATTTTGAAAACTTGCTACAGCAAGTGGATGTGTTTAGTGTTTGCTGAAGAACAATGACAGTGCTGTGATTCAAACGGATTTTCAGCATTTCTGAGCTTGTTGGCTGAAGAGAATATTGAGTGTGAGCTGGATGGAGCTGCTTACTGTGAGAGGGTTATCAAGGAGGACTCAGAGCTGACCGCGGTTCAGAGCCTATGGCTCTCACATGCAGGCCGAAGCAGAGAAACTGAGAAATCCGAAGTCCTGAACTTGCTGTCTGGTACTCTTCGTGAGAAGCATATTTCATGCCGCTTGTATATTTTATTCACAATATTAACCTATTCAGTTGCACATCATATTCAGAAGGACAGTTTTTTTTATTATCAGTTATCCAAATTAGGTCTGATGCTACTGTTTGTTTTTGTAAATATGAATGACCTACTTAAGTTTTCTGCGGCACAGTGAGACATATTTGTTTCTATCCCTTAATTTGAATTCTTAGTGTATGTTTTAAATGCACTGTAAGCATAGTACTTTAAAAAAATTTCTGCGATCCGTTGCAGCGGGATCAACACCTTTTTCTGATGGAGCAGAAGCAGGAAACCGGCTTACGGAGGGTGGAGATGACACGTAGCTTTAAATCAAATCTTCCTTGGATGCTGCAGACTAAACCATGACCCACAGACATGTGCAACTGGAATTATGTTTCTAAACTTTTTCCTATACCTGTCCATTAAAAATTATATTATATAAAGTTATATGCTTGTATTTTTATTTGCAATTTCATTACATGCTGGTTGGCGGAATCATTTTACCTTATTATGTCTGGCATCAGTGTTCAGCAACATTTTTAAAATCTGATTGCAACATTTGTTCTGGCTGTTAAAAGTAAAAAAGTATTGCGCTGCTAAATAAGTAAACTGCATAAATTTGAAAGCCGATGAAAAGCCTAAGCCTACTCAAAGATGGCTCTGTAAAACACATTGTAGTGGTGCTGAGTTAAAAAAAATCTGAAAACATTTTCAAAGAACACAGCTTTATTACAAAACATAGTTGTGGTTTGTAATTCATAGAATTTGTAGCATGTATATGGCAACTCCTTTCTTTAAGAGGACACAATTTAATTCAATTTCAATTAAGTTTATTTATATAGCGCCATTTCACAACAAATATCATCTCAAGGCACTTTACAGGAAGAGTTATTACAATAATGTTTAATTTAGGAATTAGAGAACCACAGAAGATTGCGTCGTGGATTCTCAGCAATCCCTCACACTGAGCAAGCATGAAGCAACAGTGGAGAGGAAAAACTCCCTTTTAACAGGAAGAAACATCCAGCAGAACCAGGCTGAGCATAAGCGGTCATCTGCCGAGACCGTCTGGGGTTTGGAGAAGGCAGCAAGGACACAGAAAGAGCAACAGAACTGATGCAGAAGCAGAAGTTGGTAGCAAGACGTGGAGAACATTCCTCCACTGGAATGCCATCTTATTCAGGGTCGTCAAGCAGGGCGGGTCAGGAGCACCTACTGTAGGAAGAGACTAAGAAAAAAAAGGTTAGTGCTTGAATTGACAACACATCATGCAGTTGGATAGAAGTAGGAGAGAAAGTAGGAACTGACTCTAATAATGTCCTCCATCAGCCTAGCCTATAGCTAACCTTCACTTGTCTCCTAGCTTTTAGGAGACCTAGCTACTATCACTCTCTACCTGGCTAAAATTAATCTATCTCTACCTAGCTACTCTACCTCTTCCTATCTCTTCCTAGCTTTTGACACTCTACCTGACTACTAACATTAACCTGTCTCTTCCTAGCTACCTGTTAACCTGTCTCTAACTGTAAGCTTTGTCAAAGAGGAAAGTTTTAAGCCTAGTTATAAAGATAGACAAGTTTTCTGCTTCACGAACCAACCCTGGCAGCTGGTTCCATAGGAGGGGAGCCTGGTAACTAAAAGATCTGCCACCCATTCTACTTTTAAAAATCCTAGGAACTACCAGTAAATCTGCAGTCTGAGAGCAAAGTGCTCTGTTAGGAACATATGGAACAATCAGGTCTCTTATGTATGATGTAGCTAGAGTATTAAGAGCTTTATTTAATGCTGTCCAGGTGAAGGGGTTGACTAAGTAGTTTCTTTTTCAGAGCTTCTGGTCCAAAGACGACAACTTCTGTCTTATCAGAATTCAGAAGCAAAAAGTTTAGAGTCATCCAAATATTTATGTCTTCCAGACATGCATGTAGTCTACCTAACTGATTGGATTCATCAGGATTTATGGATAGATATAGCTGTGTATCATCTGCGTAACTATGGTAATTTATCCCATGCTGCCTAATTATTTTACCAATAGGAAGCATATATATAGTAAAAAGGATCGGCCAAAGCACAGAACCCTGTGGTACTCCGCAAGTAACCATTGAGACAGAGGAAGATCTATTGTTTACCTGAACAAACTGAACACTGTTGGACAAATAAGATTTAAACCAGCCTAGTGCTGTTCCTATTATACCAACACTTTGAAGCCTTTCTATGAGAAAATTGTGATCAACAGTGTCAAAGGCAGCACTGGGATCTAACAGGACCAGAATGGTCACCAGTCCATTGTCTGAAGCTACGAGAATATCATTAGTAACCTTCACCAGAGCTGTTTCAGTGCTATGATGAGCTCTAAAGCCTGACTGAAACTTCTCAAATAGCTCATTATTGTTTAAATGCTCACACATCTGATGTGCAACTATTTTCTCAATAATTTTACATAAGAAGGGAAGATTAGATATCGGTCTATAGTTAATTAAGTCGTTTTGATCAAGAGTTGGTTTCTTTAGTAGAGGTTTAATTACAGCAATCTTAAACTCCTGTGGTACATATCCATTGATTAAGGATAGATTCATTATATCTAAAATTAGAACAGCAATCAAAGGGAAAACCTCTTTTAAAAGTTTAGTTTGGACTGGGTCTAACATGCAAGTTGAAGGTTTTGAAGAAGCTAATAATTTTAGTAGATCTGAAAGTTCGGCTGCATTAAAGCAGTTCAAGCATATATTAGGTTCAACCATTTTTGATGCTGCCTCACTAACTAAGGAAGAAGCAAGCATATTGGGAAGGTTCCCATTTATCTTATTTTTTATAGAGTCTATTTTATTTATAAACCATTTCATGAAGTTGTCACTACTAAGAGCTGGGGGCATGGTTGGCTCGACAGAGCTTTGATCCTGTGTGAGTTTGGCAACTGTATTAAAAAGAAACCTAGGATTGTTTTTATTCTCCTCGATTAAAGATTCAAAATATGCTGTTCTGGCTGTTCGAAAGCTCTTTTTATAAAGTAATAGACTATTTTCCCACACGAAATAAGAATCCTGTAAATGCATGGAGCGCCACAGAGGTGAAAAGCCGCCTCGCTCCAGCACTGGACGTAGTATATTGTATATGTAGATGAATTTGTTCCCACATCCTGAAGTTCTGTAGCCACTGAGCTTCGGTGAAACCCAAAAGAACTTCTCATCACTGCAAGGCCCAGTTAAACAACCAAACCGACGGTCGGCTGCGACGACTTCACAGAGCAGTCATCTGAAACACGTACACAAAGAATACTTATTTCTAAAGAAAACTTGTCAACATAGGTTTTAACGCTTTGCTTTAGCGAATAAATAAATACTCAGAGCATATTTATGGCCCACCACACCGGGGTAGTATTTGCATTGTCTTACCCACACAAGTGTTTGCAGTAACACTGATATTTTTTTTTTTTTTTTTTACCAAAAGCATCCTCAACCTTTTTTAGTTTTCCTAAATCAATATCTTTTCATAATACAAGCAATGTATATTTTTTATTTCTTTTTTTTGTTTTGTTTATTTAATAGGGACAGTACATATTAATAAACTTAACAACAAGTTGTATCAGTAAATATGCCAGATTGTAGTACCAACACTAATTTCATTTCACTTGTAGACCGTGGTTTCATAAAATGTGTCAGGGGGGGAGGGACCAGTCCATGCAAAACCTTAAAGGTTGAATATGGAAACTTTTCTTTAAAGCCTCTTTAAAAAACTAATACTTCAATGGGGAGTTTAGAGGTGTGCAGAATGACAGTGCACCCTTTCTTTTAAAAGTTATATTTTACCTAAAATCATTTAAAAATAAACTTTGTTTATATTTATGTTTTGCAGCCAATAGCGGCGCGCCGTTTGCCAAATACTTTTGTAAACAACTGCTTGGAGCAACAAGGCATGTACAGTAGAAAATGGATCACTCGGTAAGTTTAGCTGCTGTGTCTAAGCCGCATGGATTTCATTATCTTTCTCAGAAGAAGAGCGACCCTACAAGATCTAAAACTAGAATTAGTTTAGGTGAAGCCTACAACAGATGAACACAAATGGAAAACTTTCACCGCATCAAAATGTACGCGGTAATGGTGAAATTTCTCATGGAGAAAGCTTACTAATGTAAAAACAGCTTTGCATTACTCGTGTTTATGATGTTGTTCCTAGATATGACAGAACTGATCCTGACCCATCAACCTCCACACGATTAAATGGAAGAAAAGGAAGCAGTTTTCTCCTGCTCTGTCCAGTATAACAGGCTCACTTTCACCGCTGCGGTGAATGGCTATTAAAGACTTTTCTAGCTAGTTTTCTGTATTGACATAGGTCTTAGTCAGTTCTGTTTTCTTTCTGTGTCTCTGCTGCCTTCTCCAAACGGTCTTGGCAGATGACCGCTTATGCTGAGCCTGGTTTTGCTGGAGGTTTCTTCCTGTTAAAAGAGAGTTTTTCCACTCCACTGTCGCTTCATGCTTGCTCAGTGTGAGGGATTGCTGAGAAGTCATGACGCAATCTTCTGTGGTTCTCTAAATCCTAAATTAAACCATGTATTGTAATAACTCGTCTTGTAAATTAGATGAGATCTGTTGTGAAATGGCGCTATATAAATAAACTGAATTTAACTGAATTGAATTAGACAAAATACCTTAGTCAAATGCACACACTGTGAAATCTGTCAGATGTTTATGTAAATTCCAAAGTATAAATTATTAGGATACCATTCAGCTAACAAAATAAGCTGCATAGAGGACAGGTACAAAAGCTCATTGTTGCCTTTCATCCATATTTTGTTATAATTATATTTAGTTTATTATTTTAAACTTATTAGTACAAAATAGTCCTTACACTGTAAGATTTGCCGCTGAACATGATGCTGGCTGGTTACGGCAACAAAACTAGCATCCAGAGGGTGTTTTGTTATTGCAACTAAAACCTCAAGAAACTAGATGTGGCTTTGTTGCCCATGTTCCATATTCAACCTTTAAAAACCAAGCAAGCATTTTATATTATATAGGTTATATATTAGCCTTAATTTTCTCTAGTGGACACTGGACACAACAAGTTTCAATACCTGAGTTTACTGAACCAACATTTTTATTTAAATTACATCTATTATTTACGCTGCATTGATTAACAAAAGCAGCAAAAATAATATAGAAATAAAGTTGGGGTGGATTCAAACCAGAATACAGTATTCAGAACTGCACAAATAACATGTCTTTTGTGAATACTTATTACGAACAAATACTTAAAAAAATATTTGTATTCTGGAAAAAAATTAACTTTTTATATCAAAAAGAGAGAGAGCAGAGAAAAACAGAGAAAGCACAACTTAGCGAAAAAAGACTTAGCTGCATGACTAATTTTGTTGAATATATTTTTGCACATTGACTCGGTTCCAGAGGGAGTTTATAACTTTCAGGAAGCAGAGTGTGATCAGGAGATTATTTAATTATGCTGAATTAGTATTAACGGGCTGAATAAGTATTAACGGCTTCAGTTGGGTGCTCTCATGTTCACTCTGTTTATGTAGCTCTATTAGCTCGGTAATTTAGACAATAAGCTGTATACTGAGAAACGTTAACGTTTGGTTAAAAAAGTTAAAACATGGCTTGTGTAGTTGTGTAATATTGTATGGGCTTGTGGGAGTTATTTAGTATGTTTTGGAGAAAGCAGGATGTAGGCTACAGGTTAGTTAACCTTAGCATATCTTCCAATCACTAATTAACTTAGCTGAAACTCCACACATAGAGCTTAGCCATCTCTTGGTCCTCCACCTTCCAAACAAAAACTTGTTCAAGTTTTGTGTGGAAGCATTTTATGGCACGTTCCCACTACTGGACCATATTTGGTCGAAGATATCTGAGGAGTGCCAGGTAAGCAGTTCAATATTTTCTTTTTCACTTTCTTGTTTTGTTAGCTAACACTAACCAAACCCGGTTGGTACTACATTCCAAAATATGCACTACTATTTTCCCATTGTGTATTTAGATGAAATCTGCAAAAAAAGCGGTGGAAGTCGTTGAGGGACATGTACTGTACATCAAGTAGAGGAGAGAGGAGAAAGAGACAAGGAAGAGCAGAGCAGACAGAGAGAAAATGCAGGAAAAACACACTGACGTAACACCCTGATGTGCCGAAGTAGACTACAAAATGTGAAAGCAGCTGGGTTTTAATTTAACAGCATAAAGTTTCATGAACACATCACATGTTTATGAAACTTTATGCTTTTGGACACATCACATGATATGTGATGTGTCCAAAAGTCAAATCAGCAGAGGCAGAGATAGCAAACATCTCTTAGCATCTGCTATGCATAAGCTCATGCACTTAAAGCATCCTACTGGTACTGTCTGCCAACCCCCCCCCCCCACCCCCGCCAACTCCAAAACACACACAGGCACTTCATCATTACAACTATGTTATGCCCCTGCTGGTTTAACGTTTAATGTTATGTTTTTTTCTTTTCATTGACGTGCCTTGTTATATGTTCTTTGCTGGATTTATGAAAAAAACATAAAACAATATTCCATCCATCCATTTCACTAGTTGGACCTCTGTTGTTGAGTTCCTTACCCAAAGACACAGATACCGCATGCTTGTGATAATTTAGGTATTTACTGCCCCCTACTGGCCGAAAATTACACACTGTGCCTTTAATAGTAGTATAAACCAAAACACCCATCTTGACCAAAAATATTTATACTAGCTATAAGTGGTTAGAAGCAGAGATCGGACAAAAGCATGTGCCAAAGGGTTGCTTTCAGCACAGACAATAATAACAACATAATGCAGCAGTCAATGGGCCCCTCCAACCATTTCCACATGTCATTCCAGGCCTGGATGTAATGAGTCTCAGTGCAGAGTTGAATGGTTGATAATTGCTGAACAGGGGAAATGGTT
Source organism: Apricaphanius iberus (assembly GCA_028564705.1). Classification (NCBI taxonomy): domain Eukaryota; kingdom Metazoa; phylum Chordata; class Actinopteri; order Cyprinodontiformes; family Aphaniidae; genus Apricaphanius; species Apricaphanius iberus. The sequence continues at coordinate 41,487 of JAPXFQ010002446.1, read as the reverse complement.
TGTCACCATAGCTTCCATTAGTTTCCCTACTTTATTTGTCTAGGAGAGTGTGTATGTGTGTGTGTGTGTGTGTGTGTGTGTGTGTGTCTGCAAACATATGTCCCCTCGTTCCCCAATATCTAGAAATCAGGGCCTTTTAAATGTCCTTGCTTTTACACTATAGAGAACCGGGAAGCGATCCCCATAACAATGTAACAAGGAGTAAAGAAAAAAAGTCTACAGATTGTATCTGTAATCTGGTCAGTAGAAATTTGAAATTTGCTACAGCTAGTGTCAAAGATCTGTTGTTGGATAAGGCGGAGGAGGAAAAAAGTCAAGATGTAAAAATGTATTCAAGTAAAAAATGCAGAGCAATTAAACAGACTATAATAAATAATATTTAGGGCTGGGACTTTAATACATTAATTATGATGAATTAATTACATAACAAAAATGAAGAATTGTCAAGTTAAAATGTATGAATTTAATCAAAGTTTTCATTCCAATCAATATAGAGTATTTGTCTGTGCATGAATTCCTGGGTCGTGGATTACAATGATGCACACATGGGGCCATAAGGCGAGGCTGTGAATATAACGGGTGACCATCCACTTTTCAAGCACTCTCAGGTTCCGAGGGGTGTTCCTTGTTTATCAGGGGACCATGCTTAAACTGACTGGTGCGATGCATGCAGGATGACATCCTTTTTCCCATCTAACATCCTCCACGAGCGGCCACCTAATGCCTGGTTCTGATTCGTCCATAAAGTTAACAGACCGCAGGTGGTGCCCCCTTTAAGTCAATATGAGTTCCCACAACCTTGCTGTGTTTACAACAAGGCTGTTTACATTAAGTCAAAGCACAAGCTTTACATACAAATCACATAAAATAAATCTTCCAGCTGCAACAAAAAAGCAGAAAGCATCGATATACCTGGCACATGTGTTTCTGTGTCTGACAAAAAGCTGCAAAGAACCAGCAGGTCACATGGACAAAAAAGCTTTAAAAATGCTGTGCAAAGTGAGAGTTCATCTATAAATTGGCTGAGAACGATGATTTTAAAAATGAAACACTGAGTTCTTGAGACTGCTGCTTTTTACTTTTATTATAGTGAATAGAAAATACTTCTCAGAATATTATTTCAGTTTTTTTGTTTCAATTTTGTAAAATTAAAAAGTAAACTACCACTGGTAATGATAACATTTCTAATTTAGGAGAGTGATTATTTCTATTATTATTTTAAAATAGTTTTTTACACTTACGCATTAACTATTCTTTCTAACTACAGAAAATTCATGTTTTAATGATAAAATCTAAATCTACGCCCAGTCCTGAAGGTGTTTCAGGAAAGTATTTCAGGACTGGGCCAAGTGTTTTCTGAAAAGCCAAGTTAAACATCAAAATATCACCCGAAAAAATTATATATTTTTTGCTATTATTTTTTCAAGATGCTATTCTGAAAATAGAAAATAATACTTCGGTTTTAGGTCTGTTCGGTTTTGGCCAAGAATATATTTTTTCTTTTACGACTCTTCTGAATTGACATGCATTGAAATGCATGTCATCCTTTCATATTAAATAATTGTGGTTTCATGGAAAAAAAATTTGTACTCTTAAAATGTGATTAAGGGAGATTGATTAATTACAAATACTGTAATTAATTAGATTTTTTTTATCGAGTCCCACCCCTAATAATAATTGTTTAAAAGCTTGGCTAAAATTAAGACTCAAGACTCAAGTCTTGAGCCTGTTCTTAAAAACATGAACGTTCTCAAATCGTGTCACATTTTACGTAATATTCAGATTTATTTGTATGGATATACGGATTTATGTTATTGCACAAAGTTGTGGATAATTGTGAGATGGAATAAAACTATTTTTGGTTTTTCAATTAATTACAAGAAATCCAAAAGTGAGGACTGTTTCTTGTACCTCTGTTACTATAACAGGCGTAACCACATTCCTGCCAAACACCCAAGGATTGTATTAAACAATTACAACAGCACATATATTACTCCCTGCACCCATCTGTATGCTCTGTGGTTTACCTTGACGCAACGCTATGGAACCAGTCTCCTCAGGATCGATTGGACGGCTTAATAGACATTTGAACACAAGAAGGAGATTGCTGAGACTGCGTTGGTAAGACATGAGGGCGACTGTGGCTCAGTGGTAGAGTAGTTGGCTTGCAATCGGAGGGTTGTAGGTTCGATTCCAGCTTCCTCCAGTCACATGTCAATGTGCCCCTGGGCAAGGCACTTAACCCCCAAATTCTACATTGTCCTACCGAGCCATGTTGGGTGTCAGTGTATGAGTGTGAATGGGTGAATGTGGCTTCAATGTAAAGCACTTTGAGTGGTCAGTAAGACTAGAAAAGCGCTATATAAGTTCAGTCCATTTACCATTTACATATCGCGTCATTTCCTGTTTAGGGACTCACTTGGTTGAAGCAAGTTGGTGTTTCTCTCTCTCTTGAACTGATCTAATTTTCTCTGTCCAGAAGTTTTTCTCAGTTGCTTTAACACACAAACACATTAAAACATTTATTTTCTGTTGGTGTTCTTTACGTTTTGGGACTCGTTAAGGGTTACACTGGTTTTCTGGGCTCGGTAAGGTACTGCTACGTTAGCTTAGCTTCACGGCTAGCATGACTTCGGCAGCTTTGTCTCCTGTTCCTCTGTCTCTCTCTGAACCTCCTCCTCTTTTCTGCTCTCTATGTCAGATGTTTAGCTACTACTCCTAATGAGTGCAGCATTTTTGTAGCCCTGGAGGCGAGGGTTTCTGAGCTAGAGGCCCAGCTCCGCGCTGTAGAACAGCCAGGCCCAGCAGTATCAAGTCAACTAGGACAGGACCCCTTAGCCGTCCTCCAACAGGTCCCGTGCAGCCGGGATCTGAGGCGAGGTGGGTGACGGTTCGTAGGAAGCCTAGCGCCAGACCCCAGCCCGCGGCCAACCTCCAGCCCCTTTCTCTGAACAATAGGTTCGCCCCGCTCAGCGATACACCCGCCGAGCAGGAGAGGCCGATTCTTGTAATTGGCAGCTCCATAGTTAGGATCGTGGCTCCAGCGACACGAAAGACCACCGTCAAATGCCTTCCAGGGGCCAGAGCTGCGGACATTAGGTCCCATCTGAAGCTTTTGGCCAAGGACAAACAACGGTGTTGCAGGATCGTTATCCATACTGGTGGCAATGACATCCGGTTACGGCAATCGGAGGTCACTAAAATTAGCGTAGCTTCGGTGTGCAAGGCTGCCAAAGACATGTCTGACTCTGTAATTTTTTCTGGTCCCCTGCCTGATCGTACTAGCGATGACATGTACAGCCGTATGCTGTCGTTTCACCTTTGGTTGTCAAGGTGGTGTCCAGAAAACGAGGTGGGCTACATTGATAACTGGGGGACCTTCTGGGGAAAACCTGGACTGTTACGTAGAAACGGCATCCATCTCACCGCGGACGGAGCTTCGCTTCTTTCCAGGAACATTGATAGGTTTATCTCTAGTTCCCCAAAGCCGTGACAACCCAGAGTCCAGCTCAGGGATCAGGGACTGCCACCCACCCACTACCCTATAGAGACAGTTTCCCGTCCCCTTCCCAAAACTAATGAATTAAAAGTTAATGCTACTAGAGCAAAGTATAAAAGTCTCATAAAGATAAATACAACTCTGACTGAACAGAAAAAATAAATCAATTAAATGTGGTTTACTAAAAATAAGATCTCTCCCCTCAAAAACACTCTTGGTAAATAATTTAATTTTTGAAAATAATATTGATTTGTTTTGTCTTGCAGAGACATGTCACAATAAATGAGACAACTCTCGCTAGCTACTTAAACTTTAGTGTCCCCCAAAGTACTAGTAGAAGTTTTATAAAAGTATACTGTAAATGGGCTTAGTTTTGGAGCCAAATATTGGAGATGGAGTTCTCTATCATTTTACAGCCCAAATTTTTTCGTTATAAATGATTTGTTTTGGTTATTTAAAAACGTAAAAACATTCAGATTAATCGAGTAATCGAATCCATAAAGTGCTAGATTAATCGATTACAAAAATAATCGATAGCTGCAGCCCTAAATGAGTCAACTACCCCTAGCTACTTTAGTGTCCCTTGAAGTACTGGTCGAGGAGGTGGAGTAGCCACCATCTTTCAGTCAGATTTACTAATTAATCCGCAAAAAAATAATAGTTACAGTACCTTTGAGCATTTAATCTTTAACCTTCCTCATACACATAACAAAGCAGTAAAGCTGCTTTTATTCGTGGTCTTATATAGTCCACCAGGCCCTTATTTTCAATTTTTAGATCAGATCTCAGATTTTCTATCTGACTTAGTTTTAAAAACTGATACGGTCATTATAGTCGGACCCTTCAATATTCTTGTTGATAGTGAAAGTGATAGTCTAAATACAGCTTTTAACATTATCTTAGACTCAATAGGCTTTACTCAAACTGTGCAGGGACCAACCCATCGTGGTCACTACACCTTAGATCTTGTGCTGACTGCTTCCATTGACTGTGAAGAAATAACAGTCTTTTCACATAACCCTATCCTGTCTGATCATTTTCTTATCACTTTTAAACTTACTCTAACAGATCATATCAAACCTGAAAGAAAACTTAATTATACCAGTCAGAGCATCTAACTGTAGTGATGTCACTATACACATATCTTGAATGAAGCACGGGTCCAGTGAAAACATTTTCAACAAACGCAGATTTCAAAAATCAGAAATAACACTTACCGAAGACAGATGGACAGTCGCTCCTAAGGCGGAACAGAGCGCCTATAGTTGGTGTCCTGGTAGGAGATTTTAGCTCTGAGGAGGTCGTAAAATTAGGCACAGGATAGACTGAAGTAGCGCTGAAAGCGAACCTCATCCATAAGCAGCTCCTGGAGCAAATGGTTAAACTCCCCAAACTCAGAACGCATCTGAAGAATGAGCGCTGATACACCCGATGTCAACGTTGTCTAGCTTTATCTAAAAAATGAAGCCAAGCCACTCTCTCATTACGATCCGCGATAGTTCAGAGCTTGCGGCAAGAGAGGAAGCCCCGCCCACGCGCTCTGTTTTACTCAGAAGCAGGCTATGGAAGCAAAAAAGTACACACGTCAAACTTCATCCTTTGAATGCGCTGCCTGACGCAGACCAACTGTGTGGTCTGAATGCACCATTAGTTGTACACCCTCCTACCCTGCAGTGGTCCTCGTTGAGAGGTGCCCAGCAGGAATGGGAATTATCTTCATACTTCATCTTGAAGCTGTAAGTTGGGGTTTACGCTGGTAACATGATCAACTTCGATAGCTTCCTCTATCGAAGTCCAGTTCTGATTGTTGTTTGTTCATATAGTTCAAATAGTTATGTAGATTAAACACCCTTTTTGTACAGTTTGTAGGATATACTAGAGAGTGTACATGCAGGGGACTCCCTTGTCTTGCTTGTGAACAATGACAGTGAGACCTGGAGGGGTGTTATCGAGAGGAACGCCCTCGCCAAGGGCAAATTAATGCTGCAAACTCCACCAGTCTTTGAAAAACTCCCCATCAAATATTTGCTATCCCTATCTTACAATTTTGAAGGATATTTAATACCTAGTCCTGACTGCTGCATATCTGAAAGAGAGGAGCTTTGTAAAAATGGCTTTCTCAGTTGAGCAGGCAAACATTGTAATGTTCTTGCCTGCTCTGTATTGATCAGACTGTTGTACCTCTCCCTGTATTTTCTCTTGTAATGACTGTTAACATTTTTACCAATAATACCTCTATATTGTCTATATGCACTGAGCAAATAGCTTTACAGTCAATTTAAGCAAATAAATATTTAGAAGTCTATGTCTGGTCTGCATTCTCCATCAGTTTTTCTTTTTTGTGTTAGCTGACATATTTAGGTACTAAGTATTTTTCCTCAACTGACATGAATAAAGTTATAGAGGCCTTCAAAATAAAAGCTGCATCATCTTAATTAATGCAACTGTAGCAAAGAAATAGGATATATACTTTTATTATTAACTCACATGGGTATGGGCTCAGATTGATACCAGCTTAAGATGAAACTAAAAAGAAATATTGGGACTGAAAAAATTGCCATTGAAAAATGTAATTGTAACTGAAAATCTTAATTTTGAATCTGAAATAAATGTAGTGAAAATTTCTGTATTGACATTGAAACAAAAATCTAAAGTGAAAAAAACTAATGCAACTCAAAATGTATGCATTAAAACAAGTAACTCCAGTCCAAAGAGGTGTTGCCTGGGAATACGCTCACTTTCATCTTTCTTTTTCAATTCCAGTCTTTTTTTTTTCACTGCAAATCTTTTTTCAGTGCTGCTGCTTTTCAGGCTCATTGAGCTGATACTCATTTCACGTTGTGCATGCGGGGCGGGGCGTGGCGTCAGAGCTGCAGGTGCTTGCTGCTATTGAGCTGCTTTATACCCATTCTCTAACCCAGCAAATTAAAGTCACCTGTAGTTCTTTTATATGTCTTTATTTATGTATTTATTGTCCACATATTATGGCAAAATCCACTGCTATAATTTTGTGTAATGTTTAATTTTACATATCTTTTAAGTAAGTTATTGTTTACTTCTTTTGTTTAGGTTTAAATAGACAACTGCTGTGAAATGATAGTAGCTATGATGGCCTAGTGGTTTCAGACATTGACTGATAAGCAGATATTGTGGTTTCAAAGCCTTTTGTCAGCACTGTTTCCTTTTTAAGTAACTTTTTTTTTATTATTTTTTACTTTTGTTATTTTTTCTCATATTTTTATACTTACATACTGTTATAATATTACTTAAAGCAAACTTATGAACAAGGACGATTTAACATAATGCTGATGGAGTCATAAAGCTAAAAGTCTAAAATCTTAAACTGGTATCATTCTGAGTCCATGCATGGGCTAGTCAAAGGTTGTCACCAGAACAGGTGTTGCCCACGGGCCATATACAATCAGGTCAACATTAGAGGCTGCAAAGGGCTTGAGGCTGTATTAGAACTTTTCAACAGACCCAAGCAGCAAGTGGTACAACGGTATATTGAGGCATATTTATGTCATAAAATGACCCTATGAAAGTCTAGACCGACATTCAACAGAGAATCTAAGGCCAGACGAAGAAATTACCAAAATAGTCATAAAATACAGTTAATCCAGTCTGTCCAAACTTCCAAAGAGCAAATTTGAAATTCAATGCAGAAAAATTGCAGAGAACTAATAAAAATAATCATCTTTAAAAATCTGCGCTATGTTGTCTGATTCTGTCTTAACTAAGGTTTTATTTTGTGTAACTGCTATTTCTTTTATGTTATATATTGTATTTATCTCATGTACAGCACTTTGGTTGACTGCTTTGTGTCATGGAAGCAATATATAAATAAAGTGGTATGGTATGTTATGTCATATAAAATCCTGGCTGAACTGTTACAAGACACAGTATTACTTTTGAAACACTTGATTAAAGTCTCATCTTTTGTTTTGAAAAAATGCTTGACGACTACTTAAAAAAAACATTGTTACATTTTAAGATGAGTTTAAACTATCTGGTGTCCAACCATGGTGCAGGAGGTTGTCAGGGATCGTGCTGCAGTGTGGGAGACGAAGGACCCAGACGCAGAAGCAGAACTCAGGTGAGGTGGTTTAATGTGGTGCAGCAACAAAAGGCATGACACAATCAATGATCCAGCGAGGATAGAAGGCCTCGCTGGATCTTAAATGAGGGGAGAACCAAGGAGGAACAGGTGGAAACAATGATTAATCAGGGGCAGAGCCCTGGAGGTTCAGGATAACACAGGTGCAAATAATAAAGGAGTGTGAGTGGGGAGTGAGGCATGACAGGACCCCCCCCTTTAAAGGCGGATCCCAGACGCCATATAGAAAAAAAAAAAAAAACCCAAAAGGATTAGCACCCTTTCAGGGTGGGTGGAGGGGGCACACGGCAGGAGGGCCCGAGTGTCTGTGTTGACGCCCCTGAAGGTCAGGCGGGCGACCGGAATGTCGTCCTCTGGTCGGACGACAGGCTCGCGGACGTCCCCTGGCGGGACGTGAGTTGGGCGGACAGCCCGAATGCCTTCCTCTGGCCGGACGTGAGTCGGGCGGACGGCCCGAATGGCGACCTCTGGTCGGACGAAGGACCGACGGGCGTCCCCTTGCGGGACGTGAGTCGAGCGGACGGCCCGAATGGCGACCTCTGGTCGGACGAAGGACCGACGGGCGTCCCCTTGCGGGACGTGAGACGGGTGGACGTCCCTTGACGGGACGGGAGGCGGGCGCACGGCCCGGCGGTCCTCTCCTGGGGACCGGGAGGTCCAGCTGGGGGCTGGACGGACGTCCCTTGACGGGACGGGAGGCGGGCGCACGGCCCGGCGGTCCTCTCCTGGGGACCCGGAGGCGAGGCGCAGGCTTGGGAGCCTGGAGGCGAGGCGCAGGCTTGGGAGCCTGGAGGCGAGGCGCAGGCTTGGGAGCCTGGAGGCGAGGCGCAGGCTTGGGAGCCTGGAGGCGAGGCGCAGGCTTGGGAGCCTGGAGGCGAGGCGCAGGCTTGGGAGCCTGGCGGCGAGGAGCCGGCGTGGGAGCCTGGAGGCGAGGAGCCGGCGTGGGAGCCTGGCGGCGAGGAGCCGGCTTGGGAGCCTGGCGGCGAGGAGCCGGCTTGGGAGCCTGGAGGCGAGGCGTGGGAGCCTGGCGGCGATGCATACGGCAGCTCAGGAGGCGGCAGCGGCATATCCGGCAGCTCAGGAGGCGGCAGCGGCATATCCGGCAGCTCAGGAGGCGGCAGCGGCATATCCGGCAGCTCAGGAGGCGGCAGCGGCATATCCGGCAGCTCAGGAGGCCGAGACTGCAGGTGCTCTGTGGGCTCCGGGAACAGAGACTGGAGAAGGGAGAAGGAGGCTTCTGCTGGGTCCATCCTTGCCGGCTGGATCATTCTGTCAGGGATCGTGCTGCAGTGTGGGAGACGAAGGACCCAGACGCAGAAGCAGAACTCAGGTGAGGTGGTTTAATGTGGTGCAGCAACAAAAGGCATGACACAATCAATGATCCAGCGAGGATAGAAGGCCTCGCTGGATCTTAAATGAGGGGAGAACCAAGGAGGAACAGGTGGAAACAATGATTAATCAGGGGCAGAGCCCTGGAGGTTCAGGATAACACAGGTGCAAATAATAAAGGAGTGTGAGTGGGGAGTGAGGCATGACAGAGGTAGGATCTTGCACTGTAACTGGAGGGCTGCCAGTTCTAATCCCCACTTCATCCGTCCTGTCTTGCCTTCTGTTGGTAATGCCACCCACTGGTGCCACCATTGTACTGCCTCACTTCTGTTAGTGTGCCCATACTAGTGTGTTACAGACTGAATGTAGTGTGAAGCACTATGGAGTCCTCAAGACTTGATAAGGTGCTACAGGCTGTTTTCCAAAAAACATATTTTCTGACTGAAAATGTAACAAAAATGTTTAAATGTTTGTACAAGTGTAAACCTTAAAAGTAATGCATAAGGCTTTTATCTTGAACATCGTAATAATTTACAGCAAACAGATGAGAAAATAATCTACCTTGATGAAAGTCGAGCAAAGAGGGGCAAAGGGGAAACATTAAACCTTCGAGTTGTGGTTCTGTAAAAACCCCTTGGGTCCAGCGGATTTCGCTTAAAGTGGATGGTTGTTTTACAAAACTGAGCCGGTCAGTTATCACAGCTTTTCAGTAACCACTGTGATATCACTTTATTAGACAGGTAGGTGTAGGTAGGTTTGTGCCATGGATCTATGAATTTGGTTTCAGAAAAAAAAAAAAATTGGTTTCAGAAAAAATAACTCACACATTCAAGTGTTATAAGAAAGCTTATTACAGTAAAATATTTATGCATGAACGCCTCCCTCTTCCCTTAAAAGATCTGGATATTATTTCGCAGTTAACACCAAACAGCCCCTTGACAGGCATCAGGACTCACTGTGGTTGGAAAAATGGCTTATTTCCTAGTGCAGCACCGCAAAAACCCTTTGAAGGGTCGTGGTTTAAAGTAGTTGCATGTGCCGAAAATGTTGATCATCAAGCCCCATTAGCAGCTCTGGAATCCCAGTTTAGACCCCACATACGGAAGAGGGTGGGGCGAGATGCGCTTTACGCAGCATTCTGCGCCCGATCTGTCTAGAGCCGCCCTTCAAAGTCCCTAAATGTTCAGGCACCTTTTAATAAATGCTCTGATCGAATTAGCCAAGTATTTCCTATTTGAGGTTTTTTTTATTCAAAATGGTGACGGAAAAATCTGAAGGATGTCTGTCACTTTGTCAGGGTACAATTTACACACCCTAACCCATTTTACACCAAGAGTATAGGACACTGAATCAATCAAATAATAATAAAAAAGATAATGTCCAGTGAGAGAATGCTAATTTTCAACAAAAGCTCATTGTTGTGCCAACCAACCACCACTGCTCTCTGCAGTATTTTCTCCCTCTAGAGCTTGCGGATCAGAACACAGCTCATTTACAGAGTATCACCGACTTCTAATCATGTCAATCATAGAAATGTTCCTTGATTTCCAAACATGGGGTAAAGTGCACCTTAATGCCAGGAGGAGGATGTGAGACTGGGGTAAAGTGCACCTTAATGCCAGGAGGAGGATGTGAGACTGTGCTTTCAAGTCACAGGAGAACTGTTTGTATTTTTCAAGCATTGTTTAATTTCAGTGTTTATATTTAGGTCTACATTCAGCTTGTTCGGAATAATTATTATCTAAAATAAAAAAAACAAAATACTATTAAATACTGTAATTATTTGAAAAATCTACTTGTAAGAATAGATTTTTTTACTTAAAAAAAGCAACTATCTAGCATCCATAGTCGATGTAATCAGTAATTAAAGAAGCGTTTGGGCACTAAGTGCTTTATATTGAAAGGGTAATTTATCTAAACTTGTCTTTTGGCGATTTTGAACACAGAGAACAGGAGAGAAACCACAAAACAGGCTGCTGTGTTTGTTTGCATGTGTTTTTAGAGTATTCTGTGAGCTGCACTTCTAGTAAAAAGCTTTACAGCTTAATCAAAACTTACTTTCAGTTGTCCATCGTTCCTTGAGAGGGGAATATGTTCATAAGCTGAATAAAAACACTCTAATTAACCAGAAACTATGCTGCAATGGTAGGCAGACCGGCATGAAAAATTAGCACCCTGCTGTCCTGGTCAGTAATTGCTCTGTAACACAGAAAAATCAAAAACCTGACCTATTTAACCTAAAATCCTTTTTTTGAACAAAGTGGTAAGCATGTTTACTTCGATGGCATCAACACTAGGCCAGGCCATCATCACAGCTAAGCACCATACAGGGTATAACGCAGCTGCCTGCTGTCCTTGGTGAGAGGCAAAGATTGTCATACCTGTATGACCTATATAAACTATTCAGTTACATATTATTTTCCATATAACTGTGCTTTATTGTTATCTTGAAAATATGTTGTTATTCTACCAGTCTTTATTTTTGTGTAAATATGTATGTTCCAACTTAAATTTAATATTAGTGACTGGGGAATATTTGTGTTTCTATACTTTAATTTAAATTCTTAAAGTGCATGCTTATACATTGTGAGCATAACATCAAAGTACTTTGAAAATACAATCACCACACTAATTTGGTCAGAATAATACAACTGATTGTGTAAACTACAAAGAGAGCGTTTTAAAGGTGAGAATAAATCAGTTGTGGGGAGTAATGGCTTGAATGAGCTCAGGTAAGGCTTATTTTGTGGATTCTTGGTGATTCTATATTAGACCGCATGGAGGAAGGCATAGGAGTCTGGTATGTTTGCAAGAGCTTCCTGCGGTGTTTCTGGAGACTAGGAGAAGATAGAACCTAGGAGCAAGGAATGAGCATGGAGGGATGGCAGGCAGAGCATGGAGAAAAAACATGAACCACGGAGGAACTTGGAGCTTGAAGACGGTCAGATGTTGGTAGATAATCACAGCTTCTTGAAATGGTGATGAATGATCACAATGGGTTTTGAACGAGAAGTACCTTTGGAGGCCGATAAATACAGGTTCATATTTTATTATACAAGCTGTCTATTTTATGGCCATACAACCCTAATTTAATAAATGGTGAATGGTCTTGACTCGTACAGCACTTTATGAAGACCCCAAAGCACTACATTGAGTCATTCACCCATTAATGCACACATTTACACGCTGCTGATGGTAGCTACAACTACTGTACGTACTCTGGGGTACACTGACAGAAGCAAGGCTCCCGTACCCTTGCGACTCCCTGTCCTCTAACCACCACTAGTAGGCAAGGACACAACAACCAAGAGCGGATCTATGCCTGCATTGTAGACATTCTTGGAAGAAATGAGTCTTGAATAATCTCAGCAAACCGGTCTTATTAATGAATGTTAATCACATAAAGCCTATTAGTAAGGAACTTTCTTTAGGTAGCGGCTTAGCATGCTATTGTTATATTAACTGATGGTAAATGAGTTTAAAAAATTACCTTGCTGTACAGGAGTAATGGTCGTCTTCTATGATTTTTCTCTTGTCAAAGATGATTTGTTGTCAGATGTGACTTCTCCTTCTGCTTTGAGTTCTGAAGATTCTTGCGTCTAATTTCAGTTTATTTTCATGTAATTCTACTTTAAAATTGTGTATATAGCTCTACAAGGCAAAATGCCAGCCTTTCTAAAGGCTTCTTTAGTATATTAATTGTTGTTGGTTCCAAACGTTGTCAGGAATAGTTTTTTCACTAACCACTCTCATTGTAAACATGCAGTTAGCTGCAATGTTTTGTTCAAGTTAGCAAGAATAATTGAGAAGGGCAGGGCTTCGCAGGATTGAGCGAAAGATAATAAACTCAAGAATACCACCTCCAGATATTTGTTTTGTGGAGCAAAGTTGCTGTGGCACATATTGATAACCAAATTACAAGAAAAAAGTTTGCCTTTTTTTCCATACCTTTTTTTCAGCCAAGTAAAGTCGTCAGAGACAGCTGACTTGTACTGTATAGGCTGCATGATTTCAAAGTGAAAAAAGACAAAGAGACAATTTCCAATGGAAAGAGTGAGACATTTCGCAACCAACAGCAGGAAATGGACTTTGAATTTGTCAGAAAATTTGTTCTTATTTGTTAAAAGAATGGTTTGGGAAGACTCCTGATGAAGATATTATTCAGATTGCTGACTTTGCCAACCAACACTGCTGGCTTTATTTCTGATAGCTCACAAATTTGTTAAATATTGCCAGTCTCCACTTGTGAATTGAATGACTAGGGACAGCTCAACGATGGATTATATTTCAAGGTTTATGAAAGATACTAAAGGAGCCTGCTGACTTTGTTTCTCATCTGTTCTTTAATTTCTGCAGATCAGGTAGGTAACCGTTTTTTAGATCTTTTATTCTACTTCAAATTGTTACAAAGACTGTATTTACATATTTTTATGAATCTACAGGTCTGACAGTAATCAGGACTTTGCTGTTGGTTCTCAAATAAAACCAGAAAAGATGGTTAATTGTAGTTTCCATTTCTCTTTTAGCTTAATCTGGATTTTACAATATAGGTACGGCTATCAACTGCATATTGCACTTTGCAGATGTTACACACTGCTTACGAGTCCAGGGAAAGTAGGCTTTAAAATAAAATAAAAATTCCCCACCAGGTAAATTAATTTTGCTTAGAGGCACAAAAGTTATGTAACCCTTTTCTGTTATGGTTTGTTACATGGGTTGTTAAAAAATGCATACCTTTTCCAACCCAATGACAGAAAAATAGTTGAGAAAGAGATTTGTGGTACATTAATTGAAAAATTGAATTATTTCATGAAAAAAAAAGAATCTGGCATTGATGCATTGTCATTTTTAACCTGCTGAAGCCTGCATTTGTTATGTGTACATTTGAATACTGTATATTATTAGGCTCTTCATCTTTTTGAAGTTTTTAGAGACTTTCAAGAAGGTCCAGAGAGCCACTGACGACTCCAGAGCAACAGGTTGCAGACAACCACGCTCAGTAACTTACTGTGTGTAAAAAGTGTAGTAAACAGGTATATGCTCCAGTGTAATCAAAGATTTAGACCTTGGGTGTTGCATGCATGTGCATATCAGTTTGTGTGTAATGAGTGGAGCTGCAGGTGAACACTGGAGGCTATAATGATCACTGGTCAAGGTCATTAACATTTTTTCTTTGTGTGTGTGTGTGTGGGGGGGGGGGGACTTGTCTGTGTGTGGGGATGAAAAACACAGAGGGGAACACATGCAAAGGAAATAAGTTGCAGTGGGGGCAAACAGGTGTTTCTTTTATATTTTGTTCAAAGAAGGAAGGTTTACAGAAACTACTGGTATTTCAAGGAAGGAGGAATGCAAAATTGAAAATCCCTAAAAACTGCAAGCACTATAATTCAGAGGGATCTTACTATACAATACTAATGTTTCACTTTGTTTTTTACAGTAACTTAGTGAACTAGATATCCTGAAATGTTTATTGCAATCTTTTTACTACAATGTTTTATTAATGTGATTTCATGTTAGGACTTTTTAAGAGAGGGCCAACATTTTAAGAAAATATAATTAACTTAATACAACAACTTTTATGTGATAAACCAACACAAATTACCATGGCTGCAGTAGAATCTCAACTAAATTTAACTTTGACTGGGGCATTCTAACACACACACACACACACACACACATACACACACACATATATATATATATATATATATATATATATATATATATATATATATATATATATATATATATGTAATCTACTGTAGCATGGAGTGTGTTCCTGTTTAGCTCTCCGTCACAGTATCAAGTCTTTTACAACCCCCCAATGACCCGCCCAACCACCCCTTACTTCTCTTTCTCCTAGCCAGTGTAGTTGTGACTCCAGAAGAAAATCACCCTTCTGCATGGTGCTGCAACCTTCATGTTTAAACTGTGTGTTAGTGTATTCGGAGTGATATGTAAAGTTAGTTTTCTACCACGGGTGTATGTTGAATTTGCGTTCAGTTAAGTTTCATCTGTCCTGCATACAATCATCCAGATCTTTGGAATGTCCCCTACAACTTGTGGCACTTATGGAGTGCATAGATATTAAGTGTCTTGTCAATAGATTCCCCTGAGCTGTGGATGTCTGCAATTCTTCTAGATTAGTTGTGGATAAGTTAGCTGCTTTTATGATTGATACAGATGGACAGCCATGCCAGTATAGGGTTGCTCTTTTGCAATACTCTGTTCACTTTCAAATGATGATCCAATCTCAAATACATCTAAAACTTTTTTTGTTGGACTTTTCCCCAAAAGTTTGATCCCTGACCTATCTGTTTCATTGTCTTTATGTTCATAAATATTCTCTAAAACATTCTGAGATGTCAGAAAGTGAACAGATGGATTTGGAATAAAATGTACAGGTGGACTGTGTTTATAAAACAGGTGACTTTGGAACACAGTTGGCTGCGCAATATATATATATATATATATATTTTTTGTTTTGTTTTTTTTTATCAGACAAAAGGTGGCAAAATAAATGCATACTACAGTTTTCAGATATTTCATTTGGAGAACGTTATTGGAAGCCACCTATCCTTTTAGTTTTCCTTCTCAATTACACATCACTTTCTGTTGGTCAATCGCATAAAATGTTAATAAAACAGTTATTGAAGTTTGTGATGCATTTTATTTCTAGTAATGCTCACTTACATATTCTTTTTTGAAACTTTTTAAATGTCTGCTTACTTGTGGCCATATAAAGCAACCTGAATTGGAAAATGTTGTTTGCTTAAACTTTAAGGCGCTCAATTACTATACCATATGACTAACTTTGGTATGTCTAATATTTTCCTTTCTTTTTTAGGAAGTTTGACGTGTAACATAATGCTGAACAACTTCAAAAACAGCAAGACAGGGAATATATCATTGAATAGAAAATATAAGATTATCACCTTTAAAAATAATGAGCTTGGAAATTTAGCTCTTTAATTACGATCTGTATCCAAAAAGAGAAAGAGAATGTTCGTTTTTTTTAAACCAACAAAGATCTTAGCTGCTATTCAAGTCAAAGATAGTCAACCTTGGTCTTTAGCTGGTTTGGGGTCAGTTGTCAGGGGCCAAATGTCAGTGGGCCTAAAATGACAGTTTATTTTTGGTGCAAACAAGGCAGCTATTTAAGGCTACATAAAAAGGTTGGACAGATAATTATACCGGCGATTGGTTGGCTGCCATTTATCTACCCACCCCGCTGGTCAATTGCAGCCATATGTGAACAGACTAGGGGGTCTGACTTACTATTCCCATCTGTGTGGATGTGTGTATGCATTCATTGTTTTTTTTTCTGATGTTTTTCCTTCCTGTGTGTAAATACACACTGAACTGTCTCTTATGAATGTGTTGCTTTTTCTCTAAATTGGACCACTTCTCTTATGAAACCTCATCCTACAGTAGCACTGGTGTATTTGTGTGGTTTGTCTGTATAAATGTTAGTATCTCTAAGTTCCTCTGTTGTTGGTATAGCCTCGGCTCTTTTCAATTTGGCTTTAGAAGTCAAAACACATAGTCTACTTTTGGGCAGGCATCCTCCCACATATAGAATCAAATCCTTTTGAAAAGCTTGTTTGTGCTACAACTTCTGAAACCACCCAGGATTCGACCTAAGCTCGACATTTACAGTATCCCACAGCAAATTAAGTCAGTATGAAACTGAAAACACTAAATGGCATTAAGTATTAAACAAAGAACACATACAACTGACTGGATCTTTGATTGGATTTCTCAAATGCATAAATGAGTACAAGCAGGCATAGTCAAAGTAGAAAACTATTGAAAACACTTGAAAAGAGTCAGCGTCAATGTTTAGACATTATAAATAACACTTTGTCTGTACCTGAGAATAAAACATGCTAAAGAGGCATGGAACATTGTTTTACTGTTATGTTGACGTCAGCAGGTTTCTAGGTTTATGCAGCTTTTATGTTTATGTTCAACTTGACATTATTTCAGGTGAGTAGTTCAGTGCAGAGCATGTCATGTACCATATTGCTATTGAGAGGTGTGTTCGCTGAGAAAGTTCTTGTATGATTCATCTTTTTTTTCTGAATTCTGAACATAAACATTATACATGTGTTCAAGTAGAAAAAAGCTGTATTCATTCGTAAGACATTGTGTACCAAACTGACAGTCTTGCCAAAAAATCTGAACCTGAATACATGTACCATTACACCCTTGTTTTCTGTCTGTCTGAAAATAAGAAAATAATATGTCTGTACAAAAACAGTGTAGTCTCCTCAAGATCATATGCACAATCAGATGGTAAAGTACCTTAAACTTCGCTTTAGCATATTGTATTGAGCAAGACAATGTCTCATATATGCCTCATATATAACATCAATGCCAAACTATCAAGACAGATTTAAAAAGCATAATTATTCAGTTCAGGTTAGGAAAGAAATTCCTCTACGTTGATATTGCATTTCATTATTGACTCAAGGTGACTTGTTATGAACTACTGTTGCAATATAAAACAGTTTAATACCTGAAAAGAGTTCATCACTGTAGGTGTTCCTATGTCTGGCCAAACATGCTCATTTGTTCAAAAAAGAACATAGAACTGACCATCTCCTACACTGTAAAATCTGATTAGTTAAGCTTCAATTAAAAAGAAAAAGCAAACTGATTGCACTTAACTACATAGAATTCGGTAATTATGTGCCACTAATGTATACAAAGTTAAATGAACTTACATGCAAGTTATTATAATTAAGACAAACCAGTACAATGTACCTAAACTTACAAATTTTAAGTTTTCAAAATTAAAATCATTATTTAGTTCTACTTTTAATTTTTGATTCCAGTGTAATTAAGATCGTTCATTTCACAATGAAAAGTATTTTACTCAATGTCATTTCAGTATTTTAGTTATTGACAATTACTTTTCAGTTTTTTTCATCCAGATTATTTAATAAACAGTACTTTCCAAAATTAGTGAACACAAACGTACTTTGAAACTCCAATTTTGTGTCAATAAAACAGAATAAATCTTATTTCATGTTGTTGCTGTTCATAGTGCAAAAAACATACTGCATGTGAGGCAATTTATTATTTCATAAATACAGTAGAGTGGCAAGCACTGAGATTTTGGAATCAAGGACAACCCAGACGTTGGAACAATTAAATGATTGCTATCTAAATCATGCAAGGAGACTTCAATACAGCAGGCTTCCAAGTCACCCATGGTTTCAAATATATGTTGCTGAGCACCCTGGGAAATAGGGTAATTGGGTCACTCTGATTGTTTTCTAGTTACTTGCTTTTAACAGGTAACAAAAACTTGTTCAGCCTGAGTGATAATAACTTTGACACTCAGGGGTAAAAAAGTTATTTGTCACTTATTTGTTATTGTCAAAGTGACATTTTTTTCAATTCACATTGTCGAGTTGATTTAGCTCAGAATAAGTAAAAAAATGTATTTATTTCCTATATCCAATTACATTTTAATTTATAAAATCTATACATTAGCTCATATTAGTACTGGTAACTTATCTGAAGCAAGTCATGATAACTATTCAATTTTACTCAGTGTACTCAGCGCTTGAGTGCTGCTTTGTAGTGCTCCAGCAGTTTTTCGCTGTCTTTCCAGAGCTCACAAAAGCAAGTATCACTTCAACATCTCAATTTGGATTTTCGCTTTCTGTCAGGAAATTTTTTGTTTGAGTTTTGGGTTTAATTCTGTGTTTACTACTATCAATATTTTCTCTACTTGTTTACCTCATCCCTTTTGTCACCTCCCTTTGTAAGTACTTCCAGCTGTCCATAGTTTCATGATTATCTTTGTGTATATGTGTATTGTTACCTGTGCTTTAGTTCCCAGCTGGGTCTCATCCCGTCTTCCTCATCTTATCCTGTAGTCTCGGTTATAGGGATATGTAAAGGCCATGTAGGTTTCCTCCACTATGTGTGTGTGTGGGGGGGTCAGATAATTAGATCATTCAGACCGAAGGCAGGCTGGTGCTGTAGGCAATGAGTTGTAATAAAGCTCTTCTTCTGATTGGGCCAAATTCTGTCTCATATATGCACATAGAGGATACATGAAAAAGTGTCCTTCTGTTTGGTTCTCTCAATGGATCATGACCATTACTAAATCATCTCATCCTGCCTGCATTTAGGTATTTACTTCACCAAACCATGACACTTATTAGGAATGATACAGGGTTATGCTAAGGCAATATAGTTTCCTTCCAATGAGATGCACTTCCACTGGTACCAATAGGCTGTAATAATCTATAGTGATGGATTATCCTTACACCAAGAAGTGTTGAAAGCCCTCTTTCAGAAAGAGAAACATGCATGAACAGGGAACTAGACCTTGAGATGAGCTTTGCAGTGGCCTGGAAGTTTGTTCAGGATAAGAGGAGCATAGAAACAGAATCCTGCTTCTCCATGTTTGATTCTGGTCATAGGGATGCTAAGTACGCTGGAATTAGAGAACCTGAGTGCTCTGGGGGTTGGTATAATGTCAAAGAAATCTTAAATATACAGTGAGGAACATAAGTAGTTGAACACCATGCTATTTTGCAAGTTCTCCCATTTAAAAATGATCAAGGGGTTGGAAATTCACACTGTAGGTGCATTTCCACTGTGAGAGACTACATTTAAAAAAAAAGATTCAGGAAATGACATTGATTTTTTTGCAGCACGTAAGTATTTGAACACCAGAGAAAATCAGTGTTAATATATGGTACAGAAGCCTTTGTTTGCAGTTAAAGAGGTAAAACATTTTCAGTTGTTCTTGACCAGGTTTGCACACACTGCAACAAAGATTTTGGCCCACTCCTCCACAAAGATTATCTCTACATCCGTCAGGTTTCGGGGCTGTTGCTGAGCAACACAGAGTTTCTATTGGATTTAGGTCTGGAGACAGTGTAGACCATATCAGAACCTTGATACTCTTCTTATGGAGCCACTCCTTGGTTATTCCGGCTCTGTTATCTTTGCTCAAAATCTCATAATACATTCATGTATTCCATCCCATTCATGCTCTCCTTTATTTATTTATTTATTTATTTTTTCTCTTTTTTTTTTTCTCTTTTTTTTAGTGATTACTGTGGGTTCAATTTCCTGACGTCATGGACACTAAACCGAGACAACAAGGGAGAAAGGAAGAAGGTGAAGAAAAGAAACCGGACCAAAAGAGGCGCGAACTGACGACACAAGACAGGGAGGCAAACAAAGAACACAAGAAAACATCCCAGTCCTCCACCTCTGCCAGACGGCAGATAAACAGTAATAAAAAACAAAAAAAAAAACTGTACAGGACCAAACAAATAGTTCGGATCTAGTAGAATAAACTAAGAATTACACATTCACTACACACAAGCATGGATTAATGAACATAATACAAATGTTTCTGGTAAGCTCCTGTGAACAACTAGCTAATGATGATAACCTCAGCTTAAGATATGCCCGTCCACACCAATGTCCCCACACCTGATGTGCGAGCATGCAGGTCGGAATAAGGTTTCCCCATGCAAGTGATTGATAGCTGGTGTAAGGAACCGTCAATCCGTCCTACAGGAATCGACACAGACATAGAAGAGGCAGGACATGTATGCATCCAGGGTCCCACAGAGTACAGAGGCCACAGGCGGATCAGCGCAGGGTCGATCACCCACCAAGAGAGGAACAGATGGAAGCCCCAGGGAAACACCCACCAGCCGCAATGCTGGGGCCCGAGAGATCGCAGTGACGAGCCCACGGGCTCCGCCAGAAACCGGCTACACCAGGGCGGGCCCGGATCAGGATCCGGAGGCCACGGGGACCAGGGGCACCCCGCCCCCCAGCGGGGCCCCAACCAGGGACCAGCCGACAAGGGCCCCCCCCGCCGCCGCAGGCGAGGGGGACCCGCAGCCAACCGACGGACAACACACGCCGCCGCCACCCTGGACCAATACCCATCGCCAACAACCCGGCCCGCCCCCACACACCCACACGCCAGGGAGCCACAGCAAGAGCCACAGCGGATGTACGCCCTCCCCAGGCCGCGCCCAGCCGGCACCTGGACATCCAGATCTTCCAGCTCCCGGGTCCAGATCCCGCCCCACGTAGGGCGCCAAGATCAGGGGCCCAGCCAATGCCGGACAGCCCCACCAGGTGAACAGACCAGCCAGCAGAAGTCCTGGAACCGGCAGGAGGCCTGGGCGCCAGGCACGGTCCCCACCGATCCACCAGATGGCACCAACCTATTCTACAACCCCGGCACCCCTATAAGAGGTGCCCCAGTCAATCCAAGGAGGACGTCGGCCCGAAACAGCGGCCGCCTGACACACCGGACCACCCAGGACCCGCCCGACATGCACCAGGACCGAGCCGGGCCGCAACCGGGACCCCCGGCCCCAGGCATCGAGAGCCATCATCAACCACGGGGAGTGACGGGGAGGGAAGAAGATAAGCATCAGGCACAGAGAGCAGCCAAAACCACCCCAACCTGACAGGTAGACATAGACAGACAGAGACACTCATACGTACCCTCCCTCTCATGCGTACACATTCTTACAAATACAGGACATACGAAAAAAGGACGCTATACACTCATTCATACCCCCCATACGTACACTATACTCCATACTCCCAGGCCCAGGGACAGACGCCCCAATAGAGAACCCTGCCCCTGCACCCAGGAGACAGACCCCTTTGCCCACCAGGACGGGGACAAGCAGACCGCCAAGGCCCCCACACCGGCAAGAGCAGCCCACCAGCCCAGGACCCCGACCAGACGGCCTGATGTTCTATCCGGGCTCCGACCCCTGATGGTCCAACGAACAGGGGTGTGGAAAGACCCCACAGCCTCTCTCCCCCCGCTCAATGTGGTGTTGTTGCGTGTTGTTCTAATGTGCACTTAAAACAGAGGGGTGGGACATGGGAATACTGCCGGGTACCCCCATCTCCCCCCCCCGGGCCCTCAGTGTCTAGATGCGTTTAAACAGTGGGTGCCGGCACCACAGGCGAGGCCCCCACAACGGGCCCCTATAGGGGGCCCCCCATGAGGGGTCCCGCCCCCAGCGCCAATGCGCCACACCGCCAGGTCCCTACATGTGCGTTCCATGTAAATGTTGCAAGTGTAAGTGTCTAAGTTGCTCAATAAAATCGGGACCCAGGCCGCCACGGGTAGCGAAACGGAAGCTCCATCCCGCACCCCAGTGACGTGCCCACGTCCCAAGGCCTTGTGAATGGTAGAATGAAGGAGCAGGTGGACAGAGGCAATGGGGATGGGGAGAAAATAACTGGGGTGACCATTGCCAACCCCAGGGAGCCAGCTCCCCTGCTGACTCCAATAGGCACCCCCGTTCGGCCCGATCCACCAGGGGTGGGAGGCCCCAGCACGTCAAGTCGGGGCCCACGGCAGCGGCACCCCCGAGCCCCATGGGGGCCCCGGCAATCCACCAGCCCCCTTCCCAGGGGCATACCTAAATCCTTCCAAACATTCACACTGCTAACAAAACACATGTCACTAGACACCCAGGTTAAGTTTAGCCCCCCCTCCCCCTTAACGCCCTCCCCCCTCCCGTCCCAAGCACAAAAGAGCGCCTGTGCTAGATGGTAAAAAGCCTCCCCGCCAATAAGAGACGCCCCAGGCACCGCCAGCCTCCGAGGGCCCCCGCGCCGAGGCCGGAACCCGGCGCACCACCGACTCGGGTACACAGGACACGTCGCGCCAGGCCCGTGAGCAGACCGAAGTCCCAGGCAGCCAACCCCCAGGCCGACATCCTCCAGCCTTGCTACTACCGCCCGATGGCCGGGAGGCAACAGAACCCAGCACCTCCACCCACCAGCCCACACCCCACCAACCGGTCAGTCACCGTGGAGGCCGACCAACACCGGCCAGCAGGCCCCCACTCAGCACCCCCCGAGGCGCTAAGACCAAGACCAGGAACCATGTCCAGTGTCAGTATAGCCGATCGCGGCCCGGAGCGCCGGCCCCCAGACGCCGGCCTCTCGCCGACGCCCCGACCGACGCGGCAAGCGGCCACCGGGGAGCAAGCGACAAGAACCAGCCCGGGGAGATGGAAAAGGCAGCAGCGCCCGCCAACCACCGGCCGACCACAGCCCCCCCCCAGCCGGCACCGACGGCAGCGCCCCCCCCTGGCCAAGCCCCAGCCAGGGCCCCAGCCGGGGGGCACGCCGCCCCAGAACCCCGAGTCCCAGGCCCAGACCAGACCCTCCCAGAGCAGCACAGCACCAGGCCAGTAACCCGTGTCCGGCAGCACGACCCCTCTAAGGCGCCGCATGCAGCCATTAGGAGTCACCACACAAAGCCCCCAAAGTCCCACCCCAGGCGAGAGTCACGGCACCTACTGCCCCAACCCATTCATGCTCTCCTTAAAACAGTGCAGTCATCCTGTATGCATCACAGAAAAGTACACCCAAATCATGATGTTTCCTCTCCCATGCTTCACTCTAGGAATGGTGTTCTTGGGGTGCAACTCATCCTTCTTTTTCCTCCAAACATCGCAAGTAAAGTTTAGAACAAAAAGTTATATTTTTATCTTATCTGACCACATGACTTTCTCCCACGCCTCGTCTGGATCATCCAGATGGTCATTGGCAAACTTGAGATGGTCCAAGGACAGGTGATGACTTGAGCAGAGGAACCTTCCATGCAATACATGATTTTAAACCACGGTGGCGTAGTGTTCTACCAACATTAACCTTTGGAAACTGTGTTCCCAGCTTTCTTATGTCATTGACCAGCTCATCCCGTGTAGTTCTGGGATAATTCCTCACCTTTTTTATTGTCAGTGATACCCCATGAAGTGAGCTCTTCCATGGAGTCCCAGTCCAAGGAGACTGACAAATATCTTTAGCCTTTTCTTTACAAACAATTGCTTCAACATTTGATGTATTTCACTAAGCTGTTTAGCAATTGCCCCATTGCCCTTTCCAGCCTTGTAGAGTTCTATAATTTTGTCTCTGGTATCTTTTGACAGCTCTTTGGTCTTGCCCATGGTAGTAATTAGAGTCTGATTGACTGTAGGATGGACAATTGTCTTTAACAAGCTCAGACAAGTGCTACAAATTGAGATTAATACAGACGTGGACAAAATTGTTGGTACCCTTCATTAAATCAAAGAAAAACTCATAATGGTCACAGAAATAACTTTAATCTGACAAAAGTAATAATAAATAAAATTTATATAAATGTTGACCAATGAAAGTCAGACATTGCTTTTCATCCATGCTTCAATGGAATTATTTAAAAAATAAATGCATGAAACAGGCCTGGACAAAAATGATGGTACCCACAACTTAATATTTGGTTGCACAACCTTTTGAAGCAATCACTGCAATCAAATGATTCCTGTAACTGTCAATGAGACTTCTGCACCTCTCAGCAGGTATTTTGGCCCACTCCTCATGAGCAAACTGTTCTAGTTGTTTCCGGTTTGAAGGGCGCCTTTTCCAGACAGCATGTTTCAGCTCCTTCCAAAGATGCTCAATAGGATTGAGATCAGGGCTCATAGAAGGCCAGTGTTTTCCTCTTAGCCCTTCTTGGGTGTTTTTAGCTGTGTGTTTTGGGTCATTTTCCTGTTGTAAGACCCGTGACCTGCGACTGAGACCATGCTTTCTGACACTGGCCAGCACATTTCTCTCTAGAATCCCCAGATAGTCTTGAGATTTCATTGTACCCTGCACAGATTCAAGACACCCTGTGTCAGATGCAGCAAATCAGCCCCAGAACATAACCGAGCCTACCCCATGTTTCGCAGTAGGGACCGTGTTCTTTTCTAGATATGCTTCATTTTCCCGTCTGTGAACATAGAGCTGATGTGCCTTGGAAAAAAGTTAAATTTTTGTCTCATCTGTCCACAGGACATTCTCCCAGAAGCTTTGTAGCTCGTCAGCATGTAGTTTGGCATACTCCAGTCTGTTTTTTTTTATGATTTGTCCTCTCTTTGTTCGTCTCCCATGTAGCCCTCTTTAGCTCAAACAGCGAAGGATGTTCCGATCTGACACTGATGTTCCTTGAGCATAAAGTTCAGCTTGGATCTATTTTGAAGTCTTTCTAGGATCTTTTGTTACCATTTGGATTATCCGTCTCTTTGATCTGTCATCAATTTTCCTCCTGCATCCATGTCCAGGGAGGTTGGCTACAGTCCCATGGATCGTACATTACTGAATGACATGTGCAGCTGTAGTCACAGAAAAAAATAGCTGCTTGGAGATGGTCTTATAGCCTTTACAGTTAACATGCTTGTCTATTAATTTCTTTCTCATCTCCTGAGACAACTCTTTCCTTTGCTTCCTCTGGTTTATATTGAGTGTGGTACACACCACGTCACCAAACAACACAGTGACTACCTGGAGTCCTATATATAGGCCCACTGAGTGATTACAGGATTGTAGACACCTAGGATGCTGATTAGTGGACATACCTTGGATTAACATGTCCCTTTGGTCACATTATTTTCATTCTTTTCTAGGGGTACCATCATTTTTGTCCAGGCCTGTTTCATGCATTTATTTTTTAAAGAATTCCGTTGAAGCATGGATGAAAAGCAATGTCTGACTTTCATTGGTCAACATTTATATAATTTTTATTTATTATGACTTTTGTCAGATTAAAGTTATTTCTGTGACAATTATGAGTTTTTCTTTGATTTAATGAAGGGTACCAACAATTTTGTTCACGTCTGTAAGTGAGAGTAGAGTTGGACTTTTTAAAGGCAGAGTAACAGGTCATTGCCAGGTGTTTAAAAATTACTGTGGGGCAAAATAAGTATTTAGTCAGCCCCCAATTGTGCAGCTTCTCTAACTTAAAAAGATAAGAAAGGCCTGTCATATGTCTAACAAATCGAGAAAATCACTTTGACTGATTTTTAAATAATTTATTTGCAAATTATGGTGGAAATATTTCTGGCTCTCACAGACCTATAACTTCTTTTGTAAGAGGCTCCTCTGTCCTCCTCTTGTTACCTGTATCAATGGCACCTATTTGTACTCGTGATCAGTATAAAAGACGACTGTCCTCGACTTCAAACAGTCCCACTCCAAACTCCAATATGGCCATGAAAAAAGGAAAAGTCATTTCAATACAATTATACAAATATTCCAATCAGTTAAAAGTTTTCAATTAAAGGAATCCCATCAGATTGCGATGAGTCATCGACGTGAGGTTGTGCCCGGATCATGTAGACTCCAACAACAGCGATTCCTCAGCAATCCCTCATCCTGAGTAAGCATGTAGCAACATTTGAGAGGAAAAACTCCCCTCTAACAGGAATGAAGCTCCAGCAAAACTTGGCTCAGTACAAGCGGTCATCTGCCACGACCGTCTGGGGGTCTGAGAAGACAGAGAAGAGACAGCATGGAGGATGCTTGGTCACTTTGAGCATCATCTGGACCGATGTTATTCAACAAACAGGAAACATTATAGGATACCAGACCAGGTGGAGCTTCTATGGGGGAGAAAAACACTGAGAAAAAAATGGATTAATAATCGCAATAACAGCAGAAAAAATATATCTGGAGAGTTGTAGAAGAGAAAAGTAGAAGAGAGAAGAAAGTGGTCAGTTTGTCCTCCAAAAGTCTTAACCTGTGGCAGCATAACTGCAAAAATAGCTTAGGATAACCTAAGCCATTCTAACTATAAGCTTTATCAAAAAGGAAGGTTTTAACCCTAGTCTTGAAAATAGACAGTGAAATAAACTGTGTTAGCATTTATTAAAAAATTGAAGACATATAGGACCAATGATAATCCACCTCGATATGGGGCTCCATGCAAGATCTCACCCCATGGGGTCTAAAGGATTAGGGATGCACACTGCAAAAACTCAAAATCTTGCCAAGTATATTTTTCTAATTTCTAGTCAAAATATCTTATCACACTTAATATAAGACAAAATCACCTAAAGAGCAAGATTTAAGTGAGATAAAGGAACTTGTTTTTAGACAGTACATCTTGAATACCTTGTTAAGTGAAACTGTCTTGAAAACATCTTGTTTTGAGTCATATGTCAGATGAAACAAGCTTTTTTGACATTTCACAAGGTTTTTAAGTTGTTATTTGCAAAAGATGAATTGTCTTGTTTCAAGAAACAGACTTAACTTGAATTGAGACAACCAAATTGCTTTATTGAAAACTGCAACATGCCCAACTCAAAATGCAGTACAGTGTGGCTATATCTCTTACATTTCCATCAAACCATGTCCATGTGATATGTAAAAAAGACAGCAAAAGCTGGAATTATGTTTCCTTCTCTGTTCTGTTACAGTCATACATACGGCATTACATTATTCCAAAAGTAACCAGCTGTCATCAATTGTGTTTGTCCTTTAAAAAAAAAAAAATCAGCACCAGTACCCCACTCAAAGACTTATGAAGAATGATGTTTGATGACGTCTGTGAGCTCATACTTCAGGGGAATGTACATGCTATTATTGAAGTTAACAAAGTAGTATGGTGTATAATCAACAAGCTTTTCAGCATCCATGAAAATATTGGCTTGCGCTAGGTCGGGAACTTCTACTTCATAAGCTAAATAATGATCATTCCACCCAACTGTAGAGAGAGGCTGGCATTCAAAACAATACACTGACGCATTTAAAATATAAATGTTTTTCACAAGTGCAAACTCTGGAGTATCATTGATAACATTAGAAATAACCAAAGATTTTCCACATGTATGCTTATTTCCATGTTGCATAATCCACCGTACTGAAACTATATGTTCGACATGCTCTATTCCTAAGAAGTCTTTAATCTTTCCTTCTACATAGTAAGCATCTTTCACCTCAGAGGCTGGGCCCATGTCAACTTCACTTGAAAAAATTGGATGTTTCTCATGCACATTCTGACTACATTCATAAAGTTGGTTGTGCTTCACAAGAGACTTACAGATATTTTTAAAACTACTTTCCAAAGCCCACTGCTTAAAAAAGCAATGCTTTGACTCAAAGCGCATACACATATGCCTCACTACAGGACCAAGTGCCTTAATCTGTGAAGGAAGATGCAGCAAGTAGTGCTGTTTAGGTATAATATTTGCATCTGGAAACAGCTGTTTGAAATGTTTTAAATGTTGCTCTATTAAAAGCTTCAGCCTTGAAAGAGTTAAGAGAGCAATAATAGGTGAAAACAGAATTTTGACTATCTCTAACAACTTAAGTAGCATTTGTGTGTAATCATTTTCTCCAATTTTGTCAATGAGAAATGGCAGGATCTTTAACAAAACTAGCATCTGCCCAGCTGACTGTTTCAATTTATTGTCATTTGATGACAGTGTATTGACAGATATGGGACAAGGTTTATCCCTTGCATCCACAGGAGAATAAGGGAAATACATAATTGCACTGTTGAATACATCTAAGTCCAAATGCCCTGAAAGCACAAGATGCTTTAAAACAAATTTTATTTCATAAGGGGCAACCCCTTCAAGAATGACATGCATGATGTCCTGTGGGGTTTGATTGATTATATCAAAATGAGGAAATTCTGTTAATTTGCTTCTCCTGTTTATCCCATATGTCATTTTTATATTTTCTTTCAGAAAGTCAGTATTTGCCATCTCAATGTCATTACATTGCCTGTTATGACTTGCCATTGTCCTTTTAACAAACAAATCTTCATTAAATTGCTCCTGCATGTTTTCAAACTTGCATTCGCAGTGCCTGCATTTACTGTAGGCAAATCCCACTCCAATCTTAAATCCAGCCACTTCATGCTGAGCTAGAGTGTCTCCACACACAGACATAAGTGCCCCATAAATTGTCCTCTCACCATTTGCAGTGACAAGCTGGACACCATCACACAGCTCAGTTAAGTCATGGTTAATCCTCTGAAATATCTCATCAATACAACGGGAAATATCTTTTGATTTTACCATGGCAAGCAGACGAATGGCAGCAAGTCTTGATCTGTATTTAGGGTTGATGTTACCTAAAGTGTAATAAATCAATAACAATTTGTTTTTGTTTG
This sequence comes from Apricaphanius iberus, assembly GCA_028564705.1. Lineage (NCBI taxonomy): Eukaryota > Metazoa > Chordata > Actinopteri > Cyprinodontiformes > Aphaniidae > Apricaphanius > Apricaphanius iberus. The sequence goes on along the minus strand of JAPXFQ010002446.1, from coordinate 12,585 downwards.
CCCGAGATCCAAGAGGATTGCATAGCTCAATATCATCAGTATATAAAACTACCTGCAATGCTGTGGGAAATTTTGAAAAGAGTGGGTGTGACTTAAAAATGTCTCCATCAATGAAATCATGAAAAAATCCATCCTTGCATGACTGTGGCCTCTCATCAATCATTGCAATTGTTCTTGGATGTGATAGCAGCTGCTCCAAACTTTTCACCAATGGTATATAATGAAAACAATGGTCCTTAATGGTAAGAACTCTGGAGTCTCCATGTTTCACATAGCATACTGTTTGTTTTGCGACAAGAATCTCTGGTTCAACTGGTTTTAACAGTTCTTTGATTGTCTTATCCTGCAAATGGGTGGAAGAAATTTGACAGAAAGGGTCGACAAACTGGTCAAATATCCCCATTGCATCACTCTTTACTTGAACCGGGTCCCCAGAATGTCTCTCAATCATGTTACTCATTTTCTGTTTTAGGTGCTCCAATAATGCGGCCTGATATTGTTGGACTCCAATCACCATTTTGTTAACAGCACACTGGGGAACAGAAAATAAACAAACAAAGAAATACTACATTATAAAATTTATATAAAAATGCTGTCAACATGCAAATTCACAGACACTTTTAAAAAAAAGTAATAACCCTTCAATTACATATTGTTAGTGACGTGCAATGATCAAAATAGGCTATTTCCAGCCAAACTATCATGAAATATTGTAGCCTTTTGCTGCTTTAAGACTTTGTTTAAACTTTGTCTTAAAATGCGTTTTGAGCAATAGGATCACAAGTGGACAGTTCTAAATAAAAGTTTAAGTGTTGGGTGTATTATGTTGTCTCTGTTTTCAGCTCATGCTCAACAAATATAGTGGATGGACAGATTTTGTAAGCAAGTTATATGGCCATATGCATATATAGCGGGGAAGTGAGATTTGATCAGAAGTGGTCACTGAAGAAGCATGTGGAGACACATTCTAATGTCAGGTGTTTCTCTGACGTACCTTCAACTGTCCACCTGTGATCAGATCAATCAAGATGTCAGGTCTGAACAGTGGCTGAGTTATTTGAAAGTTTAAGCTCATTGCTTTTAAACTTGATACTAAAAATTAATATAACTAATTGGAAAATCAATGGCATAAATTACCTGTGTCAGTCGATGCGTTTCTCTGGCTTGAAGAAGAAATGCAGTTGCATGCTTAGAAAGGTCAACATTTATGCGACCCTCTCCATCTTCTTGAAATCCACTCTGAAAGAGATTCACAGTAAACATATCTATTAAAACAGGGAAAATAATGGCATTTGTAGGTAGCACCCCGAGACAATCTGACAACTACCTGGGCAAGCTAGCTGGTTAGATTTCTTCCTATAAAAAAAAGGTACAAGATGGGCATATTTTTACTGATTGGTGTCCTTATTTTGAGTATATAAAATAACAAAAACTACTAATAAAAAGAAAAAAAAAACTACTATTAAAAAGAATGACTTTGACAGCATCAGAAAAAATCTGTACTTCATGAGTGTTACAGTTTACACACATACTAAATTGTTTTCCTTCACCTGCTCTCTTGCCAATAAATAAATATTACTAAAGGCCTTTGAACTTAACATGTAGTCCAATAAGCTAGAAGGAGACAAGTACCTGTCACACACTGTCATGGACACATGTCTCACCAGCCAATGATAAGCCAATAATACACACATTACAGCCTCTATGCTTGATTCAAACTGTTAAAGGATAACCTGTAATTTCTATTTTGTTATTTAAATTACTAACATTAATGTTACTGATTTTTTTTCAGTTAAGTCTGGCAACTGAATTACATAGCTAATAATTACATACTAATAATCAAATCAGTGAATTAAGTTACCAATTACTGCATATAAAATTAAGCAGTTGCCAGAAAAGGAACTTGTGTTACTTATAAATAATTTATTTAATTCTCTAATTAATGTGTCAATACACTTAAATTATTTTAGTATACCAAAATTATTTTTCTTGACGTTGACATTAGAACACATCATGATGACATTTTATTTAACTTTGCCTACTAATCATTTTACTGAGCCCAACTTGATATGTAAACATCCGGCTGATTCCAACGTATTTCAACACTGGATTACAACTTTTAACTAACGGGACTTGCTATTAAGTTTGAATGCATTTACCTAGGGATGGATGAGTAACAACTGTCTACCTACAGCAGCAGGAGGCAGACAAACAAAGCTGCAGTCAACTATATATACGTATCTGCACTCCACTACACCTTTCAGCCAAAGTAAGTTTATCAGGACTGAGTCTCGTATGTTTAAATCTGAGTAGGCTTGGTTACTCCATTACTCATTTCTGCCAAAAGTAGTGGAATTACTGTACCACATTACTTTCAACACTGCTATTACTCTATCTTAAAATGACAACCTGAGGTTAAACACAAACATGTTTAGAGCACGCGCTTGGATCAGGCACAGTTGACTTACATGTTACGTTAAATGTTAGCTTAGTGTAACTTACCGCAGGGATGCCGATGCTAGAGACCTCTGCTTCAGCCACAGGGCGTGCATTATTTTGGTCGTTTTCGGCTGTCCTTTCACCTGCTCCAGGTAAACCTCTACTTATCGACCCTTCCTCCTCCGCCGCTTCAACATGGAGAAGGTGATGCGCGTGTGTCCAGTTCACGTGATAGTAGAAGGAGTTATACACCCTGTACTCGCTTGGACAGCCATCAATCCCGCACACGACGCGAAAGTCAGGGCTGCGACTGTGCATGGTGTTAATGTGACTCAGAAGTTGTTTCAGAGACAATGCCACAAATATGTAGCATATGAAGCAACGCCAAATCATGTTGAAGCAATGATATCGCAGACAAGAGAACGGTTAACTAGTCGTTACAGGCGGTAGAGCAAGTCTGCCGTAAAACCTCGTTACTATGGTTACACCCGCCCGCTAGCTGCTGCAAATGAGAATTTGCGCGTAAACCAACGTAATCTAACGTTATAAAGAACTTGAAATTGAACTAGGATTGACGGTGTGTTTCACTGTAAGCTGAGCCTTCGACATACGTGCTTATTCTTTGTAGTTTATCCCTCACACACTTTGAATTTTATCAACGCTTTCTGCGTTTTCCGTATATATTGTGTATTGTTGCAGTCGAACAGAGACAGCTAGGCGAACTGCGGCTAGCGGAGCTAACTAGCTAGCTAAGTTAGCTAACAGCATGGAGGAATTGGATGATGTCGCTGTGTCAATTTTAAGGGGTAATGTATGCAAATATTATTCTTTATCATTTTGAACGTAGGAATGCAGAGACCTAATTGAAGCTAAAGAAGAAGCTAATTGCTTCCTGGCTGCTCCACATATGACTGTGGGCCTCAAACTCCCATTGGTCACATCACGCTCCTTCCCACCTGTTTTGTGTGTGTGTGATCGGTGAACTGTAGGAACTCAATTGCGCTTTGGGGATAATGTTATATTATAACAAACTTTATATAACAAATTATTATAATAAATATTATGTTGTGTTCAGACCAAAAGCAAAGTGAATTTTCCAGCTAAATTCATAAACTGTGAAGAGTAGTAAACTAATGGTCAAATGAAAATTGTTGGTCACTAGGAAAATTCTTAGTTGGTGGGAGCTGTAGTTGTACTAGTAACTAGTCTATATGACATCCAACAGCAGCCAATGAGGTCTCTGTATTTCTATACTAAGCTGATTAGCACTAGCTGCCTAATTTGAATGTAGTGTCAACTTCTAACAGTCTCATGCAGTTGTCTCTTTGCTATGGCACTGTTTCATCTTGCTGTCTTCCAATGTTTTCATAGCTGCAAACATCACAGAGACAATGATGAGCACTGTAGGATCCCCTATTAATTACTCTTTTATTTAATCTAACACAGGTATAAAACTATGGAGGAAATCTCAGCCCTTCAGTATGTTGAGAAATGAGGAGAGTTGGAAGTCTTTCCAAGTCAAGTCTGCGCTGCAGCGAAGGAGAATCGCCAGAAGCTGCAGAGAGTACAAGTCCGCACAGCCGCCCAAAACGATTCTGATTCTCCTTGCTGAGACAGCTTTTTTTTATTCAAAACTGCACAAGGATGGTTACATATTCATTGCACAATACAATTTCCAGTAACATGAGTCATAAGCAACTGTGGCCTTGAGATAAGAGAAAGTAACACAGAGAAACAACTCCCTAGTTGTGGCAGAGCATGAGAACATTCTGTGTTCTTCTCTTAACGGTGCAGTCTCAGCATAATCACGCTCTGGTTAAATGGACAAGTTCTGCAAAATAAGAGGAAATATCTTTGCATGCACAGTGTTATCTTAACTAAGCTGAGAATATATGTAACAAGCATCAAAATCTAAGTAAACCATCTCATAAGGCACTTCATAAAGCACAGTATAATAGAATATATTCAACAGTCCCCCTTTTAATCTATTTTAATAGATTAACTACAAAAATAAGCAATAGTCAAATTTAATCAAGTGAAAAAATAGCCATAACAGAAACATGGGACACATCTGGTCAGGTCCGAAAAACTCCCCGGGATATTTTGTGGAAAGACAGTTCATTTCTTTGACTTTGTGGGGAGAAAAGGATCCTGACACCACCTTTCCCAAGGGTCGGCTGCACTTGGTCCCAGTCTCTCACATGGTCGTATGTTCAGGCAAACATGGTATTCTGCATAACCTGTAACAGAAACTGAGTTAGTGCAACCAGCACTGTCATAATGTAAAATGTGTTATTATACCTAACAGTCAACATATTATGAAGCAAATAAGTCAAAATAGCCAGAGAACAAGCAAAAAGTGGTTACTATATGTTTGCATTATACTAAAAAATTTTAAACAAAGGAGAGAGGATGTACATCAATTTCTTCATCATCAGTTTCAAGATCTGAGGGATCTTGAGAAGAATTTATCCTACCATCTGCAGCCAACAGAGGCATCTGAACTGCCATGTCACCTCTTTCTTTTGTGAGGGCCGTTTCAATGAGTCTCTGCATTAAAGCCCTAAGGCAGGGAATGCAGCAGCACCCACAGGTAACCAAGACAGCTGCAAATACTGAAATAGACACTAGCAGAGATGCTACCAAATTTTTATATCTGCCAAACATGTTCAACCAAGAGTCCCACATTTCTGTATCTACCCCTGAATGTTCCTTCATGGAGTGAGTGAGGGCAGTAAGACCAGTAAGTGCTTTAGTTAAAGATCCATCAGGGGCTTTGTTATTTGGAATGAAGGTGCAGCATTGTTCCCCAAATATGTGACACACTCCCCCTTGCGCTGCTAATAAAAGGTCAACTGCAATTCTATTTTGGAATGCCATCAATGAGGTTGCAGACAATTGGGTATGTACAGCTGAAAACCCATCCCTTGTGTAGTTTGCCAATAGTTGAACATTATAATGAACATAATTAATCAGATCAGTATGCACATTGATCTCTATGGGCCACAGAAGAGATGCCCATCCTGATTTAATTTGATCACGCAATTTGTATTCATCTGGTACACCCCTGGTACTCCTATTGCGTCTATGTAGGTGGGATTGGGCACTGCACTCGGTACTACTGATCTTTTAGACCTAGTAAGTGTAAAGGTGTCTTGCCATTCAGTTGTGACATACTTAACCGGAGTTACTACCACAGGGAGTAGTAAAGTTATTAATGCGCAACGTCCTCCTGCATTTTTGGGAAAGCCATCATAGAGTCTATTTCCTGAACACCACCACCATAAATCAGCACGCGCAGTTGGTCTAAAATTTGGTCTCACTTCTGTACTGGATTCACACCATTCCTCAGGCACATTACCCAACTGATGGGTTTTTCCAGTTAATACAATACAGGTAAAGTTATTAGGTGCTACTTCTGAGGAGAAGAATGGTGGTTTGCTGGTTATGTCACGAGGGGTTTTAGGAAAGTAAGACTCCAAAATTTTGCATTCTGAGGATTTTGCGTTATTCATTAAGTGTAGCATACAGGTGCTATTTACTGGTGCTGGTACTACTTTTAGAACTGGTCTAGCACCCATACAAACCACACAGTCAGACTGTACATTTTTTGCAGCTTGTTCTGCCATTAATAGCCAATTGTTTGTGTTTCCTGAAACACCAGTTAACATTTGGAAAATCTCATCCTGGGTTAAATTCTCAGGCTTGGTCATTTATGCCCTTTCAATTTTTGTGAGTAATGGCCTGGTGGTTGTGGGAAACTAGCAAAGTCTACTTGTATCACATAGCTATCATTTTTGGGTATACAAAACGTTATCATCCGAGTTGTAGAGGGATTACATGATTGAGGCGAGGAAGATCGTTTTTTCCTAACCAATAAGCTATTTGGTGGAGCTTGAGTGGGCTGAGGGGTGGGCAGGCTTGAGTTTTTGGAAAGATTTGGCGGGCCTTCACAGATTAGTAGGATGGCAACTGGGATTAGGGCTAGCAGTACACATGCTAGAATGTACATTAGTCTCTGCTTGCATGTTAATGGAGTAACAAATGGCCAGGACATTCTGTGGCCGTTGCAATTAACCTAGATACTTAAACTGATGATATTCAGGTGTGTATTATTCAATACAATGTATTTCTTTAAAACAGTTAATGACTTATCTAGTTTCCTTGAATCAGATCCTTCTGGACTTCAGCCAATGATCGTGAGGGTTCCTCTGCTTCTGCACATTGGGACCAGCGGTACCAAGTGTCCCCCTTTCCAGCCAATCTGACTGCGTGTGATGTTCTTTCAGTGATTCGGTATGGTCCCGTCCACCTTGGTTCTGACCACTTTCTTTTGATGACCTTTAGGTACACATAGTCCACGGAGGGAAGAATGGACGTTGGTTCTCCAGACTCCGTTGGATCACCTTTCTGTTGAGAAAAATGTAAGACAAGGCTATGCAGAAGGTTATAATATGTCTTGGGCTCTAGAGGCTCATAATCAGTTAGAGGTAATTTTGTGTGGGGGCCTGGCATGGGGCGTCCCGTGTGCAGTTCAAATGGAGTGTGAGATGTATTTTTGTTTACTGAAGATCTGATAGACATCAAAGCTAGCAGCAGAGCATCCACCCATGTCAATTTAGTCTGTGCACAGATTTTAGCCAATTTGGTTTTTAATGACTGGTTCATTCTTTCTACTTTGCCCTGTGACTGTGGATGATATACAGTCCCAAACTTATGTTTCAACCCCAGTACTTCCTCCACTTTTTGTAGATCCTGATTCTTGAAATGGGTGCCATTATCTGACCTTACTTTTTCGGGGAAGCCATGCTGTGGGATATAATGATTAACAAGACACTTGACTACAGTTTTGCTATCTTCCTTCATAGTAGGCCATGATTCTGGCCAACCTGAGTAAGCGTCCACAAACACCAACAGGTATCTGTACCTACCCACTCTTTCCCCCATGTCTGTATAGTCAATGATTATCTCTTTTCCTGGGCAAGTGGGAATTGGAAAAGTTCCATGCATGGGCCTGAGCGTTGGCTTTACCCCATACTGATTGCATTCCTGACACGTTTTGGTGCAATACTTAGCCATATCTTGTAAGTTGGGGTGCCACCAATTGGCAAGGTTTCTCATCATTTGTGCTGCTCCCACGTGTCCTATCCCATGTGCTTCTTCCAATGCAGTTTGTCTTACTCCCGGTGGTAATATTGGTCTTCCATCTGGACCCCTCCAGCAGTCTGTGTTTGTTGCTCCTCTAGCCACCCACAAAGTCTTTTCCTGTGGCGAGGCTTTATCTTGGAGGCTTGTGAGTACTTCCATGGACATTTCCTCTGGTGTCTTGTTTGTTAGTTGTTCTGAGCAGACTAGCATGTGTTTGGCTCAGTATCCTGCTGTTAGTTTTGCCACTTCATCTGCCTGTTGGTTCCCTTTAGACACCAAGTCCAAACCTGTGCTGTGGCCTTTACATTTTATGACAGCCACCTTCTCAGGTAGCAGCAGTGCTTCTGCCAGTTCTTTCATTTCTGCTTCATGCTTGATGGGCTTGTTTGATGTAGTGAGGAAACCAGCTCTAAGCCACTGTTTTAGTTCCACATGCACTGCTCCTACAGCGTATGCTGAACCACTGCAGATGTTAACTTCTTTTCCTTCAGCTAATTTTAAGGCTTCAATGACTGCTGTGAGTTCTGCTCTCTGTGCTGACTGGGATCCTGTTAGGGGTTCTGCTTTTACCGTTTCCCATCTGCTTCCTTTTTGCCGCACTATAGCCCAGGCAGCTTTCAACTCACCTGTTGTGGTCTTGTGGCAGCATCCATCTGTGAACCAGTCCTCTTCTGCCTCAGGTAGTGGTGTTGCTGATAGATCTGGTCTGATTTTTTCTTCTGTCACCACGCGCCTTTCACATTGATGTGGTTCCCCTGAGCCCATGTGGTCAGCCATGTTGATGCCTTCATGTGTGTATGTGATGTGTGGTGCTTCTAGAATGGCATTTAGTCTTCTTTGTCTCAGGGGAGTCATGGTGAAAAGGTGTGACTGCACATATGCCACCACACTATGAGAGGTTAAAACTGTCAGTGGGTGGTTCATTACAATGTGAGCCGTTTTTTGGATAATTTTTGCCAATCCAGCTGCGTATTGAGTGCAAGGTGGATGTTTCATTTCTGTATTATCTAGCATCACACTACTGTATGTTAATACCTGTCTTACTCCCCCTTTTTTCTGGAACAGGACCCCATTCATGTGTGTCCCAGTTCCAGAAACATCCAAATGAAAAGGTAATTTGTAGTCAGGAACTGCCAATTCTGATGCTGTTAAAAGCTCCTGTTTGAGCCTGATGAATGCTCGTTCTGCCTGCTCAGTCCAATTAAGAGTAGCAGTTAAGTTTGTCATCCCATGTTCCTTCACCATTGCTCGGAGGGGAGTTGTCAGACCCACATAGTCAGGTACATATGTGCGGCTGTATCCGGTAAGGCCAAGAAATGACAGCATTTGTCTCACAGTGGTTGGCTTTGGGTGATGCAAGATGGAGTTCTTGTGGCTCGGTGACAGGGTCACACCGGATTGGGAAATAACCCGTCCCAGGAAGGAAACCTGTTTTCTTACCAGTTGCAATTTTTCCTTGCTGGCTTTGAAGCCCAATGATGCCAAATGTTGCAACAAGATTTTTGTCCCTTCCAAGCACATCTCCGCAGTTGGTGCTGAAAGTAAAAGATCGTCAACATATTGCACCAACATGCAGTCTTCTGGTATGGGACAGTGTTCCAACAGTGCTTTAAGTACTTGATTAAACAGTCCAGGTGACAGTGCAAAGCCTTGTGGCAGGCGCGTATAGCGCCATCTTTTTCCTCTAAAAGAGAAGGAAAAAATATCCCTCAGGGAATCAGCAAGTGGGATGCAGAAAAATGCATTTGCCAAGTCCACACATGTGAACCAAGAATGATTCGGTGGCAATGAGGTCAGGGCCACATATGGATTGGGTACTGGCAGGGGAGAAGTGCCCAAAAGTGCATTAATTTTGCGAAGGTCATGTACCATCCTGTATTTACCTGTCCCTTTCTTCTCTACAGGTAGTATTGGAGTATTCCAATCGGAGTTTGAGGGTTCCAACACTCCAGCTTGTATCAAACCAGAAATGGTTTCAGCTATTCCCTCAGCGGCTTCAAACTTATGTGGATACTGTGGGATCCATATTGGTGTGTTATTTTGCAAGTCAAAACTGATAGGTTTAACTGACACCAGTCCCACATCAGTGGGTCCTTGGGACCAGAGGGAAGCAGGCAAAGAGTCAACCAGTTGTGCTGCAGATGGATGGTCTGTCCTTTCTCTACCATGTGTTCTGGGAATAAGCAGATGTTCAAGCACTGAGTCATCTTCTGATTGATTCACAATTTTGTAGGTTGCAGTGCTGGGTGAGTACTGTACTTGTGTGATTTGGGTATCACACCAATCAGTACACTGTTGGGAGCGTTTTACCATGCCACCCAACTCCTTAGCCTGATGAGCCGGATGAAGCGCCAGCGAGACATGTGGCACTGCCTCCTCACCCATCATATACCACTGCAGCTGGTCAGGGGTTAGTTCTACAGTGACAGCCACACCCTCAGGGGCAACATAAATGTCTGAACTTTCGAGATGCCAAGAATGTCCTTCACATTTTTCCATGAAGTTTTGCTGATACCAGAATGTATCCTGTCTGTCATAGAAGAGGGTCATGTGGGGAGGATCAGGAGGAGGTACATAGGGGTGGATTTGGTTGATCCAGGGTCTCCATTTATTGAATGTGGATAGTATTCCAGATGGTGCAGGTTTTTCTGATTCCAGGAGTGCCCAATAGATATCAGCAGTATGTGATTGACTAGGCAATGGTTGTGCCAAGTATACTCCCAGAGATGTATTGTTCAGTCCACATTTTAAAGAAGTTCCCGTAGGCAGAGTCACTGTTAGTCCAGTTGCTGAACATAGTATGGTAGCTCCCAGTTTAATAAGTAAGTCTCTTCCCAGTAGATTTACTGGAACAGAAGGCGAGCATACAAAGGAATGAGTCAAAGTTTGTGGTCCCACAGTGGTGGACAAAGGGGTGGTGTATGGCAGAACTTGTGCTTCCCCCGTGAAGCCCACCACAGTGGTGGTTCTGGTAGACATCTTGGTGAGTCTCACATGTTGGGACTGGATGGTTGACATTGTTGCCCCAGTATCCACCAAAAAGTTACATGTGTTTCCGTCCACTTTTATGGACAGCACGGGGTCTGCCGTGTTTTCCATACTGTCCTGGGCTCCTGTGGGGGTGTCCTATTGGGGAGCTCCCTGATGGGGGTCCCATCCCAACATCTGCTGTGTAGCGTGGGGCAGGGGTGGTGCTTGCATCACCTGACCTCCTTGTCCTCCAGAAGGTGGTGGGTATCTGTTTTGTGGGCAGGTTCTTGACCAGTGCCCTGGTTGACCGCAGGTATTGCATCCATCATTCCCAGAATTCCTTCCTCTTCCTGCACCACCTCGTCTCCTTCCTCTCAAACCTCCTGAATTGCCCCTGAAATTCCCTGCTGGATCATATTGTCTAGGACCATAGGGTGGGTATTGCTGAGGAACCTGGTTCCATGGAGGGACAGGATACAGATTGGGAGCAGCCTGGTATGATGTTTGAGTGGGCGGAGCTGCCTGAGGCTGAGGCTGTCCAACTGCAGCCACCAGTTGTTTTTTTTGGTTTTTCCCCTTTTCCTCCTAGTTCATTTTTTGCTTTTTGTAGCTGCACCTTTAAGAGCTGCAGCTGTAAGTCCTTAACATCCTCGTTCTTGTCATCAGTTTTAGCCTGAGCTTTAGTTAGGTTAAATATTAAATGTTTCTTCCAAGTGGCAAAGTCACAATCTTGGAGTACAGGATTGTCATCCATTTTCAGCACAACTGACTCTGGTATTCCCCTCAGAACTGCTTTTCTAAACCACATACCTGCAACAGCACCTGGTCTACCAGGGTGTTGTCCGTTTTGTGAAACCCAATCATCTATGGCCTTCTCCAAGTATACTGCTGGATTGGTGCTTGGATCCCACTTAAATTGTTGGATACCCCCAGTGTTTTTTAGTGGGAATGCTGCTCTTAAAGCAGGTCCCACTCGCATCATTACCATGTGAATTGGTAAGTTATTTGGCTCTGTTGTGGTTCCTGCATCTTCTTCTATGGCCAGTACTTTAGAGCGGGAAGTGCATGCTGTCAGTATAGCTCTCAGATCACCCAAAGCCAAATCCTGGCCTGCTGTGCCTTTTTCCAGAACAGCTAACCATGAGTATGCTCCTTCATGAATGTCTGGGAGTTGTGCCACCAGTGACTGAATGTCACCCAATCCAAAAGGTTGATAAACTGGCGGCTGACCAGGTTTCTTCTGAAGGAGAGGCAGCTGGTGGTGAGCTTCAGTTTCTTCTTCTTGTGCTTCTGCTTCCTGTTTGCTTCTTTCCAATGCCTCTCTTGTTTCCTCCCTTTCTCGCTCTTTTTGTGCTAGCAGGTCTTTTATCTCTTCTGTTCAGGCAATCTAATTCTTTGTCATAGGATGGAGTTCGGCGCATCCTACCGTCTCTCCGTGCCCATTCCTTTTCCTTCTGTCGTTGCTTCTGTTTTTCTCGAGTTCTCACTGCTTCCTCCGTTGCCTTTTCAAGTAACATACCTGATAACTCAGCATCTGCTTCCTGTAGTAGTTCCTGAAATGGATTGATCTTACCGGTTTCTTTTTCTTGGTTTGTATCTATCATTTTTCCTGTTGCAACAATTGTAAGTGCCGTTGTTTCTTCTCCTATGTCCTCTTCCTGTTCTGGTTGTGAATTGGAATCAATTGCCTCTGCTGATGAGGGGTGTGGCTCTTTTTTGTGTTTTTGGGTTGTTGTCGGGTCAGTTAGTCCTTGGAATCGAGCAGAACTGTAAGCAAAGGCTTCTGCGTGGTTCCTTTCACTTCCTCCCTTCTGAGATGTGAACCTTTTTTTCAGACTTCTTTCGTGTTCCTGTATCAGATACTGGTGGTGCGTTTGGAGCCTGAGTCCAGTTCAGCACACCTTTTGATATGGCAAGGCTGGGATAAATTCCGGTACTTGCGGTGGGGCCTTGTGGGGCGTATGGCGGAGGCTTTGACTTCCTCATATGTTTCTGAGCTTGATCCCACCATGCAATCCACTGATTATA